>UYWX01020293.1:0-294703 GCA_900622495.1 Hydatigera taeniaeformis
CCCTAACCCTAACCCTAACCCTAACCCTAACCCTAACCCTAACCCTAACCCTAACCCTAACGCAATCCTATTCCTGAATCTTCTTTATTGCTTCTCGTTCTATTTTTCGCAAAACATACAAATCCTGAGTTTTACAAGGGTAACACAGCTTATACTTGCATACTCGTTTATCCTTGGCATTGTTAAATTTGATCTATTTATCTCCTCCTTTAGCAGATTGCTATTGCGACTTAGACTCGAAAATATGTCTTATTAGTGTACATTGTTGACAAATTTTTTTTATGTTATGTATAATTTTTTATAATTTGTGTTTTAATGCCTTTTTTTAAGCATTAAATTTTAATGGGGATTGTTTTACTCAATCGATAGCTAGGAAAATGCGCAGTCCGCTGCTTTTGGTCATCCGTAATGGTGTGTTTTACGCGTGTTTAGATTTCGGTTCCGTTTATTGCTCTTTCCTTCATTCTTGCCATTGCATGAGGAGAAAATTGTTTTTTTGTTTTTGAGTCTAGATGTCAATTTATTTTTTTCAGTAGTTTTTTTATTACGTAGGTTAATCTGTTGTTGAGTTGCATTTACCAAGGCATCATATGCATGTCGCACGAGAGGGATATTTTGGTTATGCTATTACTTTGACTTAGTTAGAAACGGTTCTGTTGGAAGCTCAAAGCTAGTACACCTCTAAACTTTCCTACTTTTTACACATTTTTATTTGCTTATTTTTACTTTTCCAATAATAGTGGTCCTGTTGCATCTTGTCATTCATATGCATTTAGACTGCTCCATCAATATCGGACTTCGTCATCCTCAAGCCCATAAGCCGTGGAGCCTATGGGTATGAACTTAGCAATCTAACTAAATCCATTTCCTTCAGGAAGGTCTTCTTAGGCGCTAAGAAGAACAACAGGAATCAGCTATATGCTATCAAAGTTATGTCGAAGTCGGCTATGCATAAAAAAAATCTGGTTAGTCAGGGTTGGTTCTTATTTGCCGATAAGTATTGCCTCAGTAACCGCCGAACGCAATGCCTTAGCTGTCAGCAAATGTCCCTACATCGTCCATCTTTATTATTCATTGCAAACAAAGAACTATGTCTATTTGGTGAGATACAAGCTTTGGTTTTTCTTTATACTCCCACGGTCTTTAGATAATGGAGTACCTCATCGGTGGCGATTTGAAGTCGCTGATCATGATGGCGGGCTACCTGGATGAAAGGCATGCTTCACTGTACATGGCTGAGATGGTGATTGCGGTCAAATACCTTCACGAACACGGGATCATCCATAGGGACCTTAAACCAGACAATATTCTCATTACGGCTAAGGGTCACCTCAAGTTGACCGACTTCGGTCTCTCCTCCGTCAGTTGGTCAAAGGGTGCGCCTGTTGGACATTATTTATCAAGTGTGAATCCAGCCTGTTAATGATAATTGAGACCCAGCTATGAAATGTCAGAAGTTTCATGGCAATGTTTGACGGGTTGTGCACCGGAACGATGTAGTATTTGTGATGCAGCATCACCAATACTATTTCGCATTGAAGTAGTAGCCCACTTAGGGAGAAATAACATGGATGTAAGATAAAAATTATTTTTCTAAATTGAAATTTCGCTTATGACCAATGGGAAATAAAGTATCAAGAATTTTGGATGGTATTAAGCCCTCTAGCGACGTGAAACTTCGAGTACATCTTCGTCGAACAAGGCGGGGCAATGGGAAAAAGGCTTACTAGAAGTACTGTTTGTTCCTGTTGAATCGTACAAACACCGAACCCAAGAATGGGATCCAAAAGAATTGGAGCTCAGGGACTGAACTCTGTCAGAATTTCGGTTCATTGACCCCCTGATTCTACTCACTACCTCAAGTCAATACTGCTGTCTGCAAAGTCAGCAGACCACGAGCTACGAATAGGGTTAAACGTTTAATGGTTTGCAGCAAACTGGTTGAACGCCTCCCTTGCCAACTCAAAGGAGTCTTCAAGATTTAGACTGATTTTCTTAGTTGGGATCAGTAAATTTTTTTAAAGGTCGTAAATTTATGAGCTAGTTGTCGAATTTGCTGCAAGATGTATTCAACTTTATCCCTCAGTCCTCTCGCCGGCGGATGTTCTTTACACACCCTCGGCCACACAGACGCAGCAAGGCTTTCTCCGCACACCTGGTCAAGTCATCTCCCTCACTACGGATCTCTCATTCGTATGTAGCTCTCCTCTTCCCTGCCTCTTGTCTCTTGTTTTTGTTTTTCCTCAAGTTGCTGGGTTTTTTTGGGGCTTTACAGAAGAACTCTCTGCTGACTGAGTCTTCAGATGCTCCCAGTGATTCAAATGTAATGGTAGGTCTGGTGAGTCTAGTTGTTTTTATCGCCTTACCGCCTCCCAAAGTGAGATGGAACCAATAATCCAGAATTCTATTCCTATACCAAATTGGCCCCAAGTCTTTAATGTATTTCTCCTATAAAACCGTTTTAGTGACTCAATGAATTCGAGGCTTTTGGAACGGTGTTTTCTCAACGATACCATATTTCATCTGCCGCTTTCCTAGCTCAACTGCAATTTTTACTAAGGCTTCTCCTATGCTATAAAGAATGCTAATAGCAGCCTGTAAACAATTGTTTAAAACATCTCACAGTGTTGACAATGCCCCTAACGAAAAGCTGATGCACTTAACTTCGATTTCCCCATAATATCTTTGAAAAATTTTCATAAAATCCATCGTGGTCACTGTTGACCTCTACCCGGACGTTTATCTCCACCAAATTCCACGAGTCATCACATAGACGCAGCCGGTCCTTTCCCTCGATGGACAATACTGTCGGCTCAAGGACTCGATTTCTCTCCGATGACTTAAAGCCCCTCAAATGCCAGATGTCTCTTAGAACACCTGCTGTGGGTTCCCATCACATTTTTTGCATTTATCAATGTTGAAAATAGCAGCAAAATTCCCTAATGCAAGGTAAACAGCACTGCTCCGATGGCTTGACCCTTACCTGTACCTCAAGTTACACATAAATGCATAAAATTGTTTCTAATCACACTGGTAACTACTCGAGTAAATTTTTTATTCGTGCAGTCAATTGTACGAATAGAACAACTTATAAGTAGCTTGAGTTACAAAATGCTGAATAGACGATGACAATTTTTTTTTCAAAAATCAAGTCTCCGATTTCGTCCATTGGTGGAAGTAATGAATGCTACGATGACAAACTGGATCTTCGACTACCGCGTAGTTCATCACCAGCTCACTGTCGCTACGTGTCCTTACCTCATCTCCGGCGTACTTTTTCAGCTGTAAAGCTTACCTACTCTACCAAAAACTCGCTAGCTTCTTCCTCTTCCATAAACTCTCTTGATGCGGATCAAAGAAGTTGTGCGAAATCGTGGGTTCTTCGTTCTTGATCCAACTTTCTTAGTATTGAAATGGCATGATTAAGTGATTTTGTACTCTTTCATAGTATGGAAGACAATAATAAGGAGAATGTACCTTATACTCCCGGCTTTGAGTTCAAGACTCCCTCTCGACCCCCTCGAAAGGGCATCAGAACTAAGGCTCCTGCCACCACTTCTTTTGACCACATTGGCCGGCGAAAACACATCACTTCGGCCGATTTCAATAGTAAGATACTTGATACTATCTTGTATGGATCTGAAACTTGCTTCACCAGCTACATTTTCACCAAGTAATGATTTATTTCATCAGTAGAGTGCTATCATAGTTCAATTATGAATCATTTATTATTTTTTTAATGCATTGAATGAAAGCAAGCCATCAAAAACTTCTCCTTAGATGCCATATGTTTGTCTCAATTGAATCCCTCCAAACCGATCAAATTTGACGAGGGTACGGCACCTCTGGGGGCACAGGTGACACCTCTGAGAACTCCGAGGTCATTACGACATCGTAGCAATTTGGTGGGCTCAAAAGTGAGCATGTGATGCTTCACCTTCTTGCATTTGTGCTTGTCGATGTGGATTTTAATGGCGTTATCATTTGATTATCCCCAAAAGGTTATTCTTACCTGTTTTTATTGCGGAACCACTATCTTAGTACCTCAAATCAAAGCTATCCATTCTCTCTTCCTCTGTAATCATCTTTGAAACGTCGTACAGCAAGTTATGTCTTGCTTAATAGCCCGTCTTTGGGTGTCTCTTGAGCACCCCTGGAAACTTTCGCTCCTGTTAGTTCAATGTCCAACTTTTTAATTATCGCCTTTAAAACTGGCCCATTTTATCTTGTCCTTCAAAATTTAAACGGAAGAATTTACTGGCTAATAAATTACATCCACCTCCGTTAAACGCATCAGTCAATGTTAGCTATTTCTTCGCTAAATCGTGCTTTTGTTGGATTCCAGACGGGTAAGTACCATTAAGGAAAGTCGTCCCCTTTTTTGAGCTTCTAATTTTAGCAATTCTTTACATTTTATTTGCCTTCAAAGTTTATATCTAATATCTGAGATATTATTGCTAATAAGTGGTGCTAATTTGTTTATTGCCTTACAAATGGATTTGTTATTAGGCGGGAGGAAGGGAAAGAAGATTCGTGCTGGATCCACAGATTTGTAAAACGTCTTCGCAACTTTTTGACAGCAGTGACGGCGAATCTAACGACATGCCTACTCGCAGCTTTGGTCATCAGCCAACGCCTGTCCCTGTTGCTCTTCGCTTAACAGGGATACCATACGATCCGCACACCTCGGCCTCCTTTCACTGTGAACCTCGGGTAGGTACCCCATCAGGCGTCATTTAGCACTCATTTCTCAGCTGAAGCCAATTATGGGACTCCCAATTGGGAATTTAGCATAAACAGACAGTAAGATTTGTGAATTATTTATCGGACTACCATCAGCACACTAGGGTTTTAACTGGTGTATTCATCTTTCTGGCACATTTGCCTTTCTCCCTTTGAAACATCCAAATTACCACCCGTCGTAAGCAATATTTTTTCCTGCTTGATCAGGTTCACATGCTACTGCTGAAAACATAAGCTTGGTAATTACAAAATTCAGGTAGTTACCGAAATCTGTGAAAACGGACTGGTTTACAAAATCATGGGAAAGCCATTGCTATGTTACATTTCCTTTAATTACTTTTTCTAAGTCGCTTTATGTTCTTGTCGGATGTTTTGGTCGTCATACAGCCTTCCGATTGTATCCACTAGCAGCCACCATCGTCCTCAGCTCTACCGTATTCACGACCGCGGCACGTTCTGGGCACACCAGAATACCTGGCACCGGAGCTGCTCGCCTTTCCACACTATCAACAGGCCGCAGATAACCCTGCCGTTGATTGGTGGGCGCTAGGAGTGATCCTCTTTGAAATGCTCACCGGGGTTTCTCCATTCGCTGACGATAACTTGGAGGATATATTTGATCATATCATCAAATTGGGTAACACGTGCTTTGATTTGCCCCTGAATACGCTTTACGAAAACAGCTTTAATAATAAGCCATTTGCAACGCAAACATAGTTGATTAAATCAAAGCGGGTTGTTGTGGTAAGGAATTCTGTACGTCAAGTTCCTCAATTCATCTCAAGCGTGTGCATAGAGAAGTTATTTTTGAGAAGTAGTTAGACCCAGTGAGTCAGCCAGAAAAGGTGGTCTCCCTATGAGACAACTCAAAACCTCTCACTGCATAGAAACGAAGAACCATTGTGAGCACTCGAATATTGCATTAATTCTTTCCTTCATGAACCCTTTGAGCTTTAATTAGTGATCAGCGCCCTTTCTTACCAGTAGCACTCAAAAATTGCATAAAATCGTATTATGAGAAGTGTAATACTTATCTTAAAGGGGAGAGTGTGCCGATAATTGCTTGAACGAATGAATAACTAAAAGGAGGTTTCTACAATAAATTTATTCCTGTTGCACACCTTCACGGTCTTGTTTGGTCCCTCCAAAAATGCATACGCTGTGGGAGGCACTTCCAATGAGTTTGGTCTTGTTTTTGTTTAACTTCGGCTTTTACATTTCGATCTTACGACCATCTACTCAGATATAGGAGGGTATTGTGCTTCTGCACTATCCATAATGTGGAAGTTATCTTAGCGCTAGATCTTTGTACCCATGGTTTCATACCAGACACCTGCTTAGGTGTCTGCCCTCTTCAAAACTATATCGAATTCTTGATGGATATCCCCAAGAGTCAAATAAATTTGCGGCTTTTGGATTATTCTAGGCTACGTTATCTCTACTTCCAGTATTCCTTTTGCGTTTTCACCTTAGGGAAATAAAGGGCAGCTCATTGGAACAAGTTTTCTTCTGTGAGGTTATATTCTTTTCTCCTCATTTTCCAGACATACCCTGGCCAAACTCCGAGGAGACTCAACTGGAGGAAGGTGGAGGGATCTCTCCACAGGCTGAGGAGCTCATAAAAGGTCTTCTGGAGCGTGAACCTACGCGGAGATTGGAGATGGCAGAAAACATCGAGCAGCATGCCTTTTTCATTCAAGTGGGACTTTGGAGCAACTTGCAGAATGTAGCAATGCCCTTCGTTCCCTGTCCTGATGGTGACGCTGACACTTGTTACTTTGAGGTGAGGTCTTAATTTAATTTAATTTAATTACTTCACTATTCTTCAGTTCAATTGCTTTTGGGTCTTCAAAGCTCTCTCTTTTTTCCCTTTTAAACTATCCATTTCCAGTGTTATTAGGTTCCTGTACTATTCAACACTTTAGCCTGCACTACTGTTGTCTTTGTGCATTGCTTAATCAAGTATTCAATCATTCTCGTTCTAAAGTTAAAAATTTATCTCCGAGGGATTTCCCGCTCTACACTCTACTTACTGCTTACATTCTATTATTGAAATGGATATCTTCGTGTTTCAACTGGCTTCCAACTTTTTTCATTTTGTCAAAAAATACAACGGTTGTACTTTTATTTTGTAAGTAGTATTTTTTAATCGGTGTTTTAGCTGAGGAATACTGCGAGGTCTTACCGCATCACCTACAGTGGGTGTGATTTGTGAACCGAAAATCTCCACCTTCATTGTGATTTTACTGTATTACACGGATTAATTGGGGGAATTTTTGAATAAACATCAACATATTTGCCGAATTGTTATTAGTAAGACACGGGTTAGTGGCATACCTTCTGATGCAGCAGCGCTCAGATATTAACAACTGATTCGCATGGAAGAACTTGAACATATTCGTCACCAAAATGTAAGGTTGAGTTTGGACAGTAAGTTTCATATAGTCGAAATAGGAAATAATTAACCTCTCGTGTAAGTGGGCTCGACGCTACTGTTAGTCGCACTTGCACTTTACTTCTTAAAAGAGATTCGCTTATGTATCTGCACTGAACTAGGTCATCCAGTTAGTAAATATCGCTGCTTTTTAACAACGCTCTCCATTCTTTGGATCTTGTTTGATTGATGTTTGGGCTGATCGAAAATTCTCTCTCATTCGTCAATTTATTGGCATCGGTTGGTACAGTACAAACTTTCTAAATCAGGGCTAATTATTGCCTCTCGGAGGCGTTCTGATTTGCAACAATTCGTTAACGACTAGATATATCGGATATGCAAGTGGAGGCTTTCAATTTGCCTCCATCTCCGTCTATATTATTGAAGCCGGAAAAGTTTTCTACCCAAGCAGTAAAGCAAGCGTCATAGTCTTCATTCCCTGGACGTCACATTTTCGTAGTAGGAAATGGAACTTGTTGCATTGTTGCTTAAAATTAGAAATGATGGTTCCATTTACATTATGGGGTTTTAAAACTCTGTCGCAGATATGACATGTGAATAACGCGTATTTTCTTTGAATCTTGTTCAACCATCGGAGAAGGTGATTGAAAATTTCGTGGTTAATTGTACCCATATGTGAGGCGGCGTACACTTCGATCATTTAGCCATGCACAGCCGCGAACACCATGGGTTTGGGGGCAAAAACTTTACCCAACTGGAAGGAATTGGGGCATAGGGTCCATGGAACTCTCTGCTATACTTCAAGTGGATGGTAAAAGTATAGCAATGTACCAGAAATGTTTTGTAATCAAACCGCCTAGAATTTCTCTTTGAATGCGTAGCTTGTTAATCCTGCTGCTCGTAATCTTGAAGTGCAAATCTGCTTTGCTGCAGATGCATTAGAGAGGACGTTAGAGGGATAGAGTTTACTGTTTAACCAAAAACACTTGCATAGATAGGGCTGTTGTTGTATATATGAGAAATGGTTTAAGGTGTTTCGCCCTATCGACAAACATTGATTGGGGTAGTCACCTTTCCCCTCCGATAGACCCGCCTAGCGAGGGCATTCGCTTGCAAGGATGAAACGCTACCATACCCGCTTTTGAGTGTTTTGCTTGCCTACTGCCTACTCTAGTGCAAAGGATGACATAGCACTATTGATCAAGTAAAAGTGCTGTAATTGTAAACTGATTCAAAGCCATTTTCGTCAAACTAGAATCAAAGGAGTAGGCTCCGTAGGTATTTGAAGCATCCATAACGTTGAGAGAAAGGCAGTTTCGGAATAGAGTGTGCATTGCTGATGTACAGTGAAGCTTTTAGTTACTAGCATGACCTAGTAGAGGCGCAATGGTGTAGTCCCCAAGCGATTCGTCAGTAAAACAGTTTTAAGCGTCCAGTGCGCCACAGCACTCCTTTCAGCCTCGATTCTGACTATCTCCTTGGCCAATCTTTGCGGCTGGCATCAAAGTGTAAATTTTAGTGATAGTCGTCTAATTTGAGGACAGTTGGTAAGGAACGTGACTGCAACGTCACTGATCCCTTTGATGACGCTGTTGGAGTTAAAGTCGCATCATCTTTCGGAACTAATAATGATACGGAGGAATGTGCAGAAGCAATAACTTTGGAGTATTTATGTGCCAAAGGGCAGGATTTAACACAGTTTCTCATGAGGTGATCTTGCTTCTAGTTCTCGCTATAAAGCTCTCTGTTGCTGCCTAGCCGCAGGCATCTGGGTTTCATCCAGTTGGTAGGGGAGAATATCGCGTGTTCAATTCCTCAATACCATAACGTAGGAACGGTGGACAGTTCCGTACCTATTTTTCAGATGGTTCACGACTTTTCTAGAGAGCGTGGGGATTACTACAGGCTGTCATCCGCGGCAATATGTACTTTCACCTTTCCAACGTTTATCAATTAGTTGTCGAATTTAGGACTAATGTTAGTTTACATTGGGTACACTTTCAATTGCCACGCATAACACTCAGGCAGAATGCGCATTTTTGACCTAACGAAGAACTAGGTGGGCTACAGAGCTAGCCTGGCGATGCAATTGGGAATTCCTTAATTCTCTTGTTGCCAAAATCAAACATTAAGTCAGCAAATGACGCTCGCATTATGACTAAGGCGAAGCCCTAGAAAATCGTTCAACTGCCTACAGTATGATAACAGTTTGGAGTCCATCAACTGCAACTTCGTGTCAGTACATGCGCCCATCGAGGGTCCCCAAAATTTTCCCACCATTCCAACAGCGTCTGGAATTAAAATAGAGAAGTTCAGCCGCACAAGCTTGGTTTTTAGATAACTTCGACCCTAGAGACATCTTGTTTCTTGATTTACTTGTGATATGTTTTCGGTGAAGGATGTTTTATTCACTTTGTGTGGAAATTGGATTCGTCAGAGCTAGATCACTGTCCATCTATGTTTCCTCAAACAATCTTAATTTGCAGACATCAGTCTCATCTCTCAAGGCATGAGCGTGGCAACATTGAGCCAATTTCACTACCTCATTACAATGACTATGGAACATGCAACTGTAGTGGGTACTCTTTCCAATGAGACCTGGTTAAAAAAGTTTTCTACCATGAATGCATGCCAGTTTGCAACCTTTTTGAAATTTATCCTGATTTCCTGACCATTCCTGACAGGCATCAATCACTTCCATTGTCACATTCACTCACGCACACACCCCATGCTGCTGGAATGCACGCGACTTCCGCTCTCCGCTGCTCGATTTACTCAACAGCTTATTTGATCAATAAGTGTTATCGATTTTTGGAACTCAAGCACACACGATCCTGATTGACATCATCGAAGAATAATCAATAGCACAGGCGAAATTGATCCCTATAAGTCTTTCTGGCAACCTTCACGGCCCTCTAAACTGGAAAGGGGAGTTGGGGAATTATTTTGATGTGAGTAAAAGCGCTAAAAAGATATTTGCTGGGTTGTAAAGCGTCCATATTATTTCAGCTTACTCGTGACGAGGCATCGGCAACAAATACGCATTTTGATTGATGTACAGGTTTGCGAGTGATTATCTCTAGCCATTGCCTTAACAAATAATACCTGAAGGGAGATTCTTGCCGAGCCTCAAGTCAAGCACAGTAGCACTAAGGCGAAGTAGGCTTAGGATGCAGGCTCAGGTTCCCATTTCGATATGCACATATGTCGCAAGAAGCAAATCCATAAGGTAGAGTAGTCAACTAGGGATAATTCATACTCCACAGTGGTTATTGTCAACTTAAACCAAACGAAGGGACATGGGAGATTGGAAGAAGGAGCAAGCTAGTCCATTTTTACGTTGGCGGCAATGATGAGCAATCCAGCTGTCCCTCCCACCTTCAGCCGTGTTTTGTTTAAATGCACTAAACAATTTTACACCACGCACGAACGTTGAGTGTGAAATGGGGCTGTCAGGAGGGATTTCTCTTTTCACCCTCATCTTTTCCCCACCCCAATGCTCTCCTCATTTCTCTTCGTGGAAATGCAATTTAGTAGGGAGAGCCGTCAAATTCCCTAGTCAATTAGCGGATTTTGCGTGCTCCTGCGAGTGTAGGTGCGAATTTGGTTTTTGTTTCGTGTTTTTGCTCACTTGAGGTCGTGACGGCAGGATGAAGTCAAAAATTCCCTTATTTTGCCCTAGCTAGTTGATTGAGTCGTTGTCGGACTTGCAGATCACCGACGCCTGGTAAACTATGGAAAAAGGGGTCAAGATACTTCCCACACAACCTTCCTACACTTCGGCTTAATGAATCTCGACTTTAAGTTTGGCTCCTTTCTCTTGAATACCGTGCTAGGCCGAATCAAATAAATACTCCAGAATAAATTGCTTGCAACCGATTTTGACACAAGATTTAGTGGCCTCTTGTGGGCGAAGAAACTGCTCTATATTCACTTACCTTTTATTGTCACATATCCACCTTTTCCTTTAATAGCCTTTTCGGCTTTTTCTTAAAAAGACTTAAAGTTTACGCGAATCGGGGCTTGCAATGAGTAAAGCTTTCTGGAGTTTGAATCCTTATGATTTCGATTTCTACGGTTGCTTTTCAATTCATCCTCCAATCAGGTCTACCAAACCTGTGACGAAAATATCTACCGAGTCGTTTAAGGAAAGTTAAGGTACTCCAGTTTCATGGCTGGTTCCTTTCGCTATAACCATTTTGCAATGAACTGTTAGAATAATTGCGTGTTGAGGCAAGGCTGAGTGTGCTCTTGCCTTTCCTGCTTTTCCCGTTGGCGATAGAATTTCCAAAATTTTTGTAAAAGCATAACCGGTTTAACTCCCATTTCTCCAGTGATTGTTGATAAAATAGAATTCGATTTAAGCGCGATATATAAAATAGTTTCCTACAAGTGCAGTTAATCATTTTCTGTTCTCTACGTATAGAGTAACCTTTTAAGATTCAGCTCCTATTTTTCCTAATGTTCGATCGTGAAAGGAAAAGTCGCTCCTTACACTAAATTTGAAAACAGTAAGTTATTTTTCCTTCAAGTTTTGAAGAGGTTTAAACGTTCCTGACCGTATTTTTGAGGGATACTCTCCTAATCTTGTCAGCCGATCTCCTTATCGCCTCAGCTTCTTGCTAGCCTCTGCCCAAATAATTTAACAAATTACATTTCTGTGGGGTGAGCAGAGCTGCACACGATGCATTTTGCATTCCTGTGTCATGAGAGTAGGAGGAGGAGAGGAAGTGGAATTGCATTCAGGGAGAGGCAGCGAGTCGGCAGCATGTTTTGCAAACCGATTTGTGGCCTGCTAATTAACATGCGCCAGAGGCGTGAAACGGAAACGGAAAAAAAACCGCGCGAAATTGGGGAACGCACGCATCAGCATGGGGAGTCTGGCCCGACCCTCCTTCAGCCCCCTTTTACCCTCTTCCCATCTCTCTACCTATTGCCCTAGCTTTCCACGCCAACTAGGCGCCTGTTTTTTCATCATGGTTCCCATGGATTGGTTGGTATATTCAATAACTTTTTATTCCATTAAATTCGCTGGATGTTCTGCTTGTTCTCCTCCCCCTTCCCTTTTCTGTCTGATATTTTTTTCCACTCCTAAAAGAAGGAAGGCTGCCGTTTGGTGTACCAACTAGCGGTTTTAAAATTTGAAACTATCAACTCAAAATCAACAATTTTCAGACTTAATTTTCACATTCCAACATTAAAAGCGACTCAGCCTAGATTCCTTTTCAGGATCGTAACTTGCTACTTAAATCGCTTAAGCTTCCAGACAATCTTTACTAAAGGGAATAGCACTTTAATCTCCTTTGCTTCCTGGTAAAAATCATTAGTCACATCTCCTACAGTGAAGGCCATGAGGTCGTTCTTTGAAAGGCTTTAAGCACAAGCTCCAAATCTCAAGTTCATTTTTTGCCAATGCATTATTCAGCATTCGCATTTATTCCCTGCTGACCATACCATTAAATCCTTACCGCGCAAAATATTTAACATTTGTTACAGCATCTTAATTTTAAATCCGAAGTTCATTAGGATCGGCTTCAGCTGCAATAATTGTTATTATATCCCAAGGACCCCAGTTTACCAACTTTAAAAAGCAAACAAATGAAGATTCAAACCAAATTCCTTAATGGTCATCTTAAATCTAAAAAATTGGGAAAAAATGTGGATAAATAGAGTAAAAGTAGTGTTGAATAAAACTTAAAAAAGTCTTATTGGTGCTTGGCTAAGCCGTCAGCCAATCGGAGCAAAACGGTGAAATAAAACAACTAATCGCCAATCCACTCTTAAAATCTCAAAGATATGTTTGTTGCAGCTTCAAGATTAAACGTCAGGTGTCTGATGAGTTACTAAACTGCGCGCGGTGCGATGCTTTTGGAAGTGTAAAGCCGACGGCTCACAAGCCCACTTATGCTAGAATTTTCCTTTCTATGCTCTAATAACCAGCTCATCGGAGTTGTTTTCTTGCTAAGTCGTTCTTGGTTGCGAATATTCAAGTGGAAATTCGCTATCCGGACTTTACATCTTGAAATCCACAAAGCCGGACAGTTTAGGCAAGGTGTCTGTGAGTTCCCTTGGGGCTGGGAGGCAAAGTGAACTCGTTAAAAATTTACACAACCAATTTACAAACCGACAGCAAGGTGGTGAGACCGTAATCGTTGCCTTAAAAAGCTTCTACGTTTGGTTTATTCGAAGATGGTGGAGATGCCAGTGTACCTCCTCTTCTAAGGCTCGTTGAATTATTACTTGACTACTAGAGACAGAATTTTCTTGTGATTATTCATCCACCTGCGGTAAAGAGGTGTAAAGGTGGCGTCTTTGTCTTGTGCCCCAAAATTTTGATGGCTCTGACATCTTGTAAATTCAAGGAACTTTTTAAGCATTAAAACCCAACAAATCAGAGAAGGGGAACTGAAGGGCAACTTGTCGGCCCAATTACCAACAACACATTTTGAATCGAGTTGCTTATAAAAACTGTAAAATCTGTGTTAATGGGCAAGGCGATAGTCGACAGAACACCGTTTACGTCAGCCATCCCACCTAGCTATTGTCCATCATGCCTAAAGTCTGTAAATAATCGGCCGTCTTGACTGCAATACATAAAAGGAGAACGGGGACCGCCTGCAATGCCAGATGTTCCAGACATGAGTGTCAAATCAGTTCCATATAAACTGCATTTTTCACCTAATTTACCCTTTTGTTTTGCACCTTTCCATTCTTAGATTTCTTGTCTACTGCCTTCGCTGTCTAGAGCTCAAAGGAAATCTTAACGCATCGGCTGATGTGCTACTGGCTCGGCACTCAAACGACCAAACGGATTAGTTTAAATTGTTTCTCTGCCGACCGAAAATACCGATGTGTATTTATCATAGTAAACTATGCCACTTTGTTTGCGACATGATGCGGTCAAATCGGTTATCACAAACCGATAAATAATTCTTGTCGCTCATTTGTGACGTCGGACTCAGCATAAAAACACTTCATCTCTGCGCGGGTGTAAGTAGCACTAGCAGCGTGCACGTACGATCTTCTCTTGATCATGCGGTGCGATTGCTTTGCATCAGAAGATTGGTTTAATAGAGCCCTTCACAAGTACGTACTGGTTTAGAATGTGGTAAAAAGGCTTAAAAGTGCAAAAGATAGAGTAAAATCCCTTTATATGACAAAGTCATTGCATTAGGACAGAAAATACATCGTCAAAATAGAGAAAAGAGTCGAAGGGTAATCAAATTGAAACTGCGAATCCCCCAGTGCCTGGGACACTAGGGTGGAACGTAACGGTCAATCAAAGCATCACCGATTTTCACATGTTCTTATCATATTTTAAAAGGAACGTTTTTGTTTTTCCGAAAACATGATCGAGGCATTTCGAAGTTTTGTTTACGATGAGGCATCACCCTCTTGAGGCTACTAGATGGTGTCTGAGGCCAACATAATACAAATAAAAGTGTAGATCTAGTATGTTGGCGACAAAAAAAATTACTAACGCAAGAAAAGGAGTACCGAGACGACAAATCTTGCGACAGAAGAGAAAACATTAAATCCACTTGCAGGTCTCCAATCTACAGGTTCAAATATTCCTCTTGGTTGCCAGAAGCCCAAAAATAAACAGTTATGAAAGCTATCTTTCACCCTAGCTCAAAGGTAACAAAGACGCCCTCAGAAGCAATGTTTAAAAGTTGGCGTCATTTGCCTTTGAATTAACTTGGACTGTAAATAACGCAGTTTAGGGCATAAAACACCAAAACGCTCTACGATCAATGGAATAGGTAAGTAAAACAAAGTGCCTCCATAGAGGGAATACATATTGTTCCACATATCTACACACCATTTAGATACCTAGTAATTACACCCACTGTGTATGTGTTTCCGAGTCATTAATTAATTAAATTGGCCGCGGAGACGCCCTATGCCTCACACACGCACACACGCAATGCCTGTTTCGGCTTGCCTCCCCATCTCCTCCCCCGCCCCCAGACCCCAAAAAACTCCAGCCTCGATTTTCCAGTGGCTACTCTTTTCCCTGTGGCAATTTATTTCCATTGAGCTAAGGCTAGTTGGCTCGGCGAACAGGTTGTAGGTGGTGGCTTAATCACTTGTCCAAAGTCATTTGCTACCCAAGTAGATGAGTGAGGTAGTTTAGCAGACGCATATTTGATCAATCTCTCCTTAAACCTTAACTACACATTAAAGCCCACAAGACCCACATTTAAGAGTTTACGGCACTGTGGGATGTCGTAAGGAGCAACTACAAAGACGTTCTACCAATTCATAAAGCGGAATCTTTTAAGGGAACGTTTCCATCTGCAGAAAAAAGCGGTACTAGAAGAGGCGTTTATTTAAAAGTGTCTTTATATGTCTTCCGTTTGACCTGTACAGTATAATTTTAAAGTGCCAAACCAGGGAGCTGGAAATGCATGGGAAAAAATGCTGCCATTGGTAACGAACCAGCAATTTGCCAATAAACCAGGGAAACCACCACGCATAGTAGACACTCGATTAATTTGTCTTATTAGACCAGCTGCTGATACATTAGAAAGATTATTTGCTTAAGTCCAGGCTCCTACGACCCAGACGCGCATCTGTTTTTTTAAACAGTTCTTAGCTAATCAATGGTTAGCTTAAGGGAGCTGCTTGAGCACCATTGGCAGCAATCGGACCACACCTAGTGAGAGTTTTTCACCCAACTTGATTGTACACTCTGTCGCATTAAGGAGTCACTTTAACATCCTGTTGCGACAAACTGGTTTATTTACTTTCTGATGGAGTAAGCAAAGATGATTTACAAATCAGCTACACCAAAGGGTTGGGCTTGTTTTGCAAAAACTACATCTTTTCAATAATTTTGCTGTTTATCATCCCATTTTTACTTTTTTAAAAATATTTTTTTGTAGATGCACTAAAAATGTACAAGGGCGCGTGAATAGCTGAGCAAGAAATCAATTTCCGAGTTGTTGGAGCATAAGGACAGTGGAAGGAAGGTCTGATAGTACACAAGTCTTGCTGCAAGCCACGCCCAGTCCACAGCGCCTCATCGGTGGAGACGAAGTGGTTGTTGTTTCTGGTGTTGTTGTTGATGGTGATGTTACTGGTGAGTTGGAGGCGGGGAGTACGCAAGAAAAGGGGATGGAAGGATTGAGGAAGAGAGGAATATTGGCATTAGTAGAAGTGGAAGGTCAAAAAAAGAGCCACTAAAAGCCGAGACAGAGAAAGTAAGAGCTAAGAGTCGCACAAACTTCCGTGGACGCACACACTCAAATGCGCTTTAATTCAACCTAATGAATGCGAAGCATTATTTCTTTCTCTATCTTCTCTCGTGACCACTTCATCGCTCCTCTCTCATGGGGATTTTGTTCACTCCATAAAACATTCACTCGGTAAAACACCTGGAAGATAGATTCAGTGGAAACCATAAAATGCCTACACCGTCAATTCTAAGAGCAAAGCTGTTCCACTGCTGTCTACTGGCAACCATCCGATAGATTGCAGGTGACTGATTATCATAAATTTTCTCTCAATCAGTGTTCTTCCCTATTTTTTAAGCAAAGCCGCTTCGGAAAGAATAGATTATTGTAGTACCTTGATGGTGTTAAATGGCCGATTTTGCCTAGAAGTGAGGAGCAGTCAGGCCAGTACGCCGATTTCGTTAACAAATGTACGACAGCAACGCTTTGCTCTCCACTTTTGGACAGAATTTTTGGTCTTTTTGCATGGTCACAAAATTTTAAAACATCCCTTTTTGGTCAGATTTACACCAATGTATTACTACCACAGCAAAAAAGGGTGTTCACAAACTTAGACTTAAACAAAAGAAGCCTTTTAGATTCCATTACAGATCTACCGGTGGGAGAACTGGAAACGTCGTCATTTTATAAGCAGTTGTTGTTGTTTAGGCATTGGAGGCACTCATTTCTCGATTTGTCTAGACCATATCCAGTTCAAGATTCGCACTAGTCTTTCCGAACAGGTAAAGGAAAAATTGTTATTCCTTCTTCTTCATCGCTTAACGGAATTGTTTCTTGAGAGTTTGTTGTAAGCTGATAAGATCATACCGCACAATCAAAGTAACATTTTCCGCTGTTTTGTTAGAAGAATGGCCACCAATTCAAAGCATCGGAAAGTGTCTTAATGACGTTAGAAAGCTGTTAATTTTACTTTATCGTGTTAACCCTTTTAAAGAAAATGTTTCTCACTTATTTTCATCTATTTCCTTTCTTTGATTTACTTTCTTCTAATGCCGTATTCGTTGCTCCTGGTACTGCCGCCACTTCTGCACAAATGCAGGCGAGCGTGATTGATCATCGGAGCCACACACCACATTCGTTTAAGCAATCTAGCAACGAGACTGTGAGAGCTCATCTACCTGAAGCCAGACTGAGCCCTACATAGGAAGGCAGCGATGCAAATTTTGCTGGTTGGGCATCCACCGAAGCAGAACTTTGATTTTAGTAACAAGATCGACAATGGTCGCCTGCGGCAAAAGTTTACTGAGGAGGATCGCCCTTAGAACACATTTTGAAAATCTCGTCAGTATGGGTGATTTGATCATGGTCATTGTAATCACCACAATGCTTATTGGCACTCTCTAATGCTATGTTATTATTTTTTAGTCTGGCTAAAGCTATAGCCTTTTTAATTAGTTCAATCGCTGTCCTGACTTTTGCAGTTTTTTCCACCTTGTTTAGCGTTGATTTTGCCCCGCCTTATGTAATCGTTCGCCAGAACCTATCAGATGGAGATGGATGCACAAACGTGTAAGAATTTCGTGCAGAATCATGGCACTTTGACATTGCTTGGACTAAGCCATAGTTGTTCACCTGTTTGCATTTTCCTTTTCTTTCTGTTTTCGTATAGCCTTCCTTCTATTGTGCATTCTCTGCCTAGTAGGTGACATTACTTCGCCCTAAAGGCATCAGCTTTTCCATCGCAAATTTAAAGGCATTCATATCCATTTGCGCGACATGGCAAAAATCTTTTAAATTTACCAAAGTATTATTTGACCCAATACAAAATGAGTCATTGAGCTTTTAATGTTACCTGACATTATGCCTCGCATTAAGGCGCTCTCTCGCATAGTGGGATACCTAGCCACCATAAATCAGGCGCAGCACACAATCGCTATTTATGCTAAACTTGAAGTTTGTTTAATAAGAATTGCCATAAAAGTGCTGAAAGTGTCCTGTTTAAATTGACCATTGTTAGACATAACGTTTCTGCTGAGGTGGCTATTTAGAAGTCCGCTTAGTCGGGGACAGAAGATGGTAATACATTTACTTGACCAACCACCAGGCATTGCGATTTGGCCTGGACGAAAGCGTCCAAAAGAATTTAAACCACCTTCAAACTAGCTAAGCGTCATAAGTGCCGCTTTTCCTGCAAAATTCAATGCAGGAGTTGTCGTTCTTATCTTTCCTTTTTGTTTTCTGCCCTTGAATAAAGAAGCCTCACGCAAGTCGCCAAAAGTGATTATTCGAAAGAACATACCGCTTCACTGTTGCCATTTAGTAATAAGTACCGAGTTAGCCGTGGTATTTTTTGCACATAGACACCACAAGCGATGATGGGACATGTAATAATAGGTCTTGCATGCTCCCTTAACCTGCCATTAACACAATCCCCTTGGTAAAAATGGAGGGGTGAAAAAGATTATGGTGTATGCATGACCACAACCGCCGCTGGTCTGTGTGTGACACATCGATGGCGGCCAGTGGAGCGTCTCGCCAGTTGTCTGAGCGGAGATTGACAATGAAATTCTCCCTTCGCTCTCTCTCCCTTTCCCTCTCACTCTCTTGTCTTGTCTCTCCTCCCTCTTTCCCTCAGTCTCTCTACCTTCTTTGTTCAATGTAGCATTGCACGACAGTCGTGGAGAGGGAGTAACAACTAAAACTGAGGGAAGTTAACGAAGCGTTGAGTTACTCTCTAACAGTAAAAAGCCTATACATGTTTTTTTGTTTCGTTTATTGTTTCGCGTGAATTTTTTTCCGGCAACAGGCACTCAAAACCATAAACTTGGCTAAAGGGGAGCAAATTATCCAGCAGTTCTTACGACTGTAGTCAACGGCTTGAATTTAAATTCCTAAAATTTTTCGTATGCGACAATTTGACCTCTAAGAAGCACCTATTAATGGCGCTCGATGACTTGCCAACATTAAAGCCGAAATCGAAAATACCTCGGTAATTAATAAAAGCAGCCAAAGTTACAACTTGAAAATGGGATACTTTTGTGACAACGCGTTCCAAAGGCATTCATTGAAGAGAAACAATTCTTATTTCTGTGCCCATGTTTGCCTGACCTCGATTAGAAGCAGTGGAAGAAAGTACCTCTTATTATCCCGTTAGATTCATTAATAGCATTCCCTTTTGGAAGGGAAAGGCTTCAGTCCGCATTAAGCTCACTTAGACTGATTGCATTGCTGAGTGGAAAGGTTTTGGCTGTCGCAATGTAGAGTGTCAAATTCAACGGCTTTCTCCAAATAGGGAAGTTGCTAAAAGAGTGGGGAAAATTTTTGACTTCATCATTTAAATGTTGAAGTGAAGCAACCAGCGTCATAAAAAGGTTAAGCTACTTTTATTGAAGAAAACAGAAGGGTGCATTGATTACTTTCTAGAATCGCACTTGCCCAGATGTTCTTTTGTTTTCCGATGCCATTTGCTTTCATTTCCAGAGCCCGTCGTTCGGCTTGACACTACGCCAACATGGCTGAAGAGTAAGTTGCCTTAGACGATCGCTACCCACAAGCCATCTTCGTGCTTATAAGTTTGGAAGTGGTTGATGCCATTGCTTTTGTACAACAGACCTGAAGATCAGCTCATCTCACCTGTCGTTGATGGTATTGTTCGTTTGATCTCTTTTACATCCACAAAGGACGCTTGGACCCGAATGTCGCTTGTCAAACACCAGTTAGAGGCCACCACAAAGCGATGATATGGTTAGCAAAACTTAGGCCTAGTGTTAAATTCAAACGTCACATGGATAAGCAAATTACTGACTCGATTGGGGACATACGGACAAGGTATAAACTTGTTTTACTATTTGTCCTAAGTGATCAATGATGAACGTTGCACAATAGGGTATTTAGAAAAGTAGCTCGTGACTTAGGTGGGACGGGAGGAAAGCCCTAAAATTAGTCAACATCACCCTATAATTGTGGTTTAAAAGTTAACCGAGTAAGCATAAATTGTTTCTTTTATGTCGCGGAATAAAAAAAATCCCTTTTAAGTTAGGCCCGGACACGATGCGCACTAGAAGTCTTCATGGGAGAGCATAAGGAATGATTGTGAATCTAATGTGTACTATTATTCATTTTCAAACAACGGATGGAGAAAGGACAATCACGAACGATGCATAGGTTAAAAAATGGTACTATTAATGCGCTCTCTTAGTATGCTGGGAGCAGGAGACACATATTTCCTTCACCTAACTTTGTTCTGCACCTGCTTTCATCTCTCCAAAATGATCTCATGACTTTCATTGCAAGACGAAGGCATTGACGATGGCCCCCACAAAAGCAGCTTCTAGCAAATTTTATGAACAGCAACATCACCAACTCTTTTAATTTGGAGTGGCTGACGAGGAAATTTATAATCGAAACTTAAGTAGTACAGAGTTTCGAATAGCCTATTATCGGCAGTCGCAACATCGGGAAATGAAGAGGCGGACCTTAGATACCATAGAACAGTGCTCCAAAGCTACTCCGAAGAAAAGTGCAGACACAATACTGTCGTAGACTGCGTGGGATCGGTGTGTGGTAGAGAGACTAAGGGACTGCCGGAGTGGCATAGTGGTCACGGGGAGCTACTAACTGTCTTAATTCCCAAAGAAGAGTGAATAAGAGGAAAGCATACAGTAGGTTTTGAGTTTAAAAAAGAAGCTAATTGTGCTTTTTAAAACAATCACAGCGACCACAAGTGCCCTCCGTCTCACCTTCTTCCTCAAGTTCTTTAACGAAGGAGGTTGGCTAGGAGAAGGCAAGGTGCGTGGTGTGCGGTGATGCACAAACAATATTTTTATGGAAAATCAGTGTGTCTCCTCTTGCGGGAAGTCTGGGACATACAGTCAGCTAAAACACCGGACTGGTCTGACCACTTGTCACCAAATGATGTATTTAAGAGACGCTTCCACTCCAGGAATAAGCTTATGTCTTGGTTGAGGCAGGAAACTGCAAATGCGCCACTGCATTTTCAGTAAACCTTCAGCAAATCATGCGGAAATTGTGCCAATGTCAAAACGAAATTTCATTTCTTGTTGCAAGCTACTTTTTTAGGCATTAAAGATATGGAAGAAGTGATGTATTGTCTGAAAACTTTCCCTTGCGAGGAGAATTTCAACGTCAATGTTGAAATGTGATGTTTTCTCAGTTTGAAATAGACAGATCGTAAAAAATCTTGAAAACGTCTTAGCCATTGTTGCATCACCAAGTCGTGGTATTTTTTTAATAAACAATCATCTTTAATTTGTACAGTTAAAAATTACTTACATTTGTATCGTTTTTCTCCTTTTAAGAATGAAATTAACTTTTAGACCAAACTTTGATTTTTTACTTGCCAAACTTCATCCAATCCAATGAAACAACAGTTATTCCACTGCACACCGTCTGTTTCCTGAACGCATTTTGTTGGGTTTTAAAAATCATGCGCTTTATAGATCTTTAAGCCTAACTTTAGCACATCATTGCACAGTCTTTCAAGCAATCTTTCATTTTGTACAAAATGTCTTCCATCGGCTGCACCTGGTTGTGACAACCCCCGGATGGGTGACAAGCCCTTCTGTAGCCGTCTCTAAATGCTTAAATGAAGTTTATTTGAAATGCTGACCTAGATAGTTGTATTCATCTTCATTAAATGGCATTTACATATTAAAATGGCATCTCAGGATCCACTAAGATCTTCTAGTTGACTACTCATTTATTGTACGCATTAACGAACAGTTGCGTAACAAGACACTCCAAATGGATAAATATATCCTTCTTCAGTCAATTAGAAAGGAAATAATTTAATCCGAAATTTCTCTTCCTCCTCCTTTCCTTTCCCTTCTCTAGTCACCATTTTTCTTACTCAGCCTCGACAGCTGCTTCGCTGAAGGCGACGACGGAGTGTGAGGTGAGGAAGAAGGCGCAGGAGAAGAAGAAGAAGAAGAAGAAAGAGAAGGTAATCCATCATTTAACATACTTCTCAAGCTAATTCCAGTGCGTGTTGAATGTGCGTGCGTGTGTGGTTTTCAAGACGGTGGGGATGAGTGGAGAGGAGAAGGAGACGGAGATCGGAAGGAGTCGAGTAGGCCCCCTCAAAATGACAGCGCTCCATAAAGCTGTTTGACAGATACACACAGTGAAAGAGGAGGGAGGAAGGGATGAGCTCACACATCTGCCCGCATTAAACGAAGCTGTCAACTTGGTAGTGGGCAAGCACGGAGTGACACGCAAACCGCAAATACATCTCACTCTTGCCTTCTCACTATCCCTTTTGCTCTCCAACTATGACGCCCTTAAGTTGCGTTCTGGAAGTCTCACCACCATCGCACGTGTGTGTGCGTGTGTGCCAGTGATGTTCTCTAATTTGTGCAGAGAATTTGAATTTGACCTAATGACAAATGTCGACGGTTGGTGTTCTGGAGATAAAGACAAGCTTAAGAAACATTTTGAAAGTCAGGAATACGTTTGCTTTTGGTGAATTTTCGTTTCCCATATATGCAACATATTCAACAGTTACGTGTGATTCCATTTAGCCATTTGAGCTGTTAATCTGCCATTCTCCTCCGTATTCAGAAGTAGCTAGTAGTAGTAGAGTAAGACATCCACGAGATCTGCTAAGGCTTAACTGCGACGACGGTCGCTAGTGCATTTCGACGGTCAACATAATGGCGTTAAAGAGCATCGAAGCTAATATCGGTTTAGTAAATGTCACATAAAGTAAGCTTTTGGTATTAAAAGTATTATATTTTTAAGGCTTCCTTGAGTAAAGTATCGCACTTAAAAAATTGCTTGTCGGCATACCCATAAAAATATAACCCAATGAAGTGTTATATTTAGTAACCTATAAGGCCTCTAAAACTTCTGAATTACTGGAATTGTAAAGGACCTGTTTTCCATAATTTATCATAAACGTAAAGTGCTAATGGGATTTGACATTTGTTTAACTGCACATTCAGCTACCCGGGCACCTTAGTCTTCGCAGGCTGCACTTCCGCCTGGCGTGGCCTTCCGGCACTGAACACAACCTCCCAATCCCGGGTGTACACTAGTGATAAACCATTCTTCTATACTGATATGCCTGGTGGTAAATGTGAGGGATACTGGGGCGCTCCAGCACCCTTATACCCCTCCAGCTCTTCATCTTAAAAGCCACACCAATAGTTCTTCAGTCGTCCTTCCGCGGATTAACAGAAATCGTCTGTTTATTAGGAAAATCACAAAAGACATCGTGCAAAATGTCAAAAAATGACTCTTTCATAAAAATGTTTTTCATCTCTTTGAATGGATATCTATAAAAGGCGACGTTCCAACTGGTAGTTAGGACAATCAGGCATCCTATTTAACCGAAAAGTAGTATTGGTATTAAACTTGAATGTCACCACTGCAAAATGTTATATCATCTTAGACCTTTAGGCTTCGGAACTCAAAAAGTTTGGTAAGACTTTAAGTCTTAAGGGGGCATATGTCAGATTGTTGGTCCAGTGCTTGGGAAAAATAGGCAAGTGGTGAGTTTAACGCCTTGAACTACCGAAACTCAGGAAAGGGTTAAAAGTGGGTATGAAGAGTTCGGGAAAGACCTTAGCGGCAAACGAATCGTCAAATGACAAGTTCAGCGTAGACTGGTTTTAATATAGAATTTCTGCATGTAAACTGTTGGTAAAAACAAGAAATCATCTGAATAGACGAATACGCATGGACTAGGCGTGCTTCCTACTGCTTGTTACATTACTGAGGTAGTCTGGGTTAATCTGAAAATAGCTTTAGGGAAGGAGAAGAGGAGGTTTTGAGTAGTGACTGATGCCGGTAAATAAATTTGGACATAAAGTGGTGCCTAAGACACGGTGCTGTCATTGTTAGATGGCAGACAACTATCCCGATGAAGAACATGGACTTCCCGCAAGGTGCTAGTGAAGTGATGAAATGCTTTACCCTCATCTAAGGACAGCCACCTCTTGCTAATGACTGATGGTGCAGTTCGGGTGCTTTTGCATCTAACCTAGTTGTCATTTTCACATAGTCAAGCCTGCACTTGTCAATGGCAGAATAATTGCAGCACTTTACTCTTTGTTCGCATCATAAATTGTGAGGGATGGGAGAAATTCTCAATGAAAAAAAGCAGTGCTAAATACCACCTTTTTGAGGAAATACAAAATAAATAGTGATTTAGGAAGCATCAGCAGAGTAAATAATAAGTTCCGCTCTTCGTCTTTTGTCTTTCTTGCGTGTTGACTGAAAAAGAGGAAATCACGATGATTAAATTACACCGTTGCCAATTACAATTTGCTGCAGATACTGCGAATACCTATCGTTCCATCTAGCATTTCTCTGATTTACCAAATGACTGCTGTAGATTCTCTCATTTATTTCTCCAAAATACTGCCCTCAAAAAGGCAGCTGTGCCACGGCCCTGCCTTAAGCAGCCATCTTCTTACCACTATGATCCATGAGCTGTTACACCATCTAGCACAGCAATAATTAGTATCTGTTTACCGAACAAATGATGTGGGATAATTTTGGGGGAATATTGGTAAGGACTAGGTGTTGGAAAAATGGATATTTTTCAAAGTCTCGCCCTGGCATTTCCGTGATCGGCAAAGCTGATAATTCCCAAGGCATGAAAATCTCCCCGTGGCAGTTAATCATTGCCCAACACAAAGGACGAAAGGAATTTCCCTCATCTGAGTAAGAGGAATTAGAATAGGCGAAGATTTTGGAGGTAGGGTGGAGGGGGAGCTAGAGGTGGCAGTGATTTAAGTGCTTGTCAGTGGTTGTCACTCAGTGCATTAGTAGCGTCAGCTCTGCTGCTACGACCGAGGGTGCAATTTCGACTTTTAAAAAACGAAATATCCATCCAAATGCACATTTACTAAGGACACGGCTTTCGAAAATTTTGGCTTGTAAGGAAGATGAAGAATGGGTATAATGGGCGCCGTCAGAGGTGCAAAATCAGCTAAACACGATTAACACCTAATTGGAGCGCGGCAAACTCTTTTGTGAAGCGATCCTTTAAAGTAAAGCATAGCATTGCTGAACGCATCTGCAGTGACCTAAATCTCCTTGAGCATCACAGTGAGGTCAGCAACATTGTTTTGCTTTCACTCGGTTGAAGAAAAGCAATTAAACATTTCTTCAGCTAGAGGACCTCGAATTTCGCATTGCTTTACTGTAGTACATATGGAATTTAGTTCTTCAGCTTCCAAGTTCGAAGCCTTGGACTTAATGGGAAAAATAGACAGCTTCTCGCAGCTAGATGGTAGGATAAATATTTGTCGAATTCAAAAGTATGTCGAACCTCAAATTCCAATCTGTTTGGCAACCGTCACCCGCTTTCAGCCACGGGGTTGATTTAGACTGACGGCTCGTCACTTTAAAGGTTGGACAATGTTAAAATTCAGCAATCACGGTAAATTAAACTTGCTTGCTCGCCATTTGACACACCTCCTTAAAGATGTCTCGCAACAATAATTTAAAGCAGATTTGCATGTCGCTGTTAGGTGATCTTGGCTGCTTCTGTGACGGGGCGGGCCAAACGCAAGATATCATGTTTGATGAAGGCGTTGCAACATTAACGGGTCATCAATAAAGCACCTCACCCCATTTGGCACCGAAAGCTTGAATCTTACTAAAAGAGACCCTTGGAAGCAATTTTTGTGCGTACATTATAGAGGATTCAGAATCACTTGAGGGGAAATGCCACACTTTTATCTACACTATCATTCTCACACACCGTAGGTCGGTGATATTTTTACCAGAAGGCAAATACGAATTTCCACGCACATATAGACATTACGAAACATCCGCATTCGCCACCATGCCGTTCCTTGATAAGGAGATGACACAAATGCTGCGTTTCACTCCTACCACCCAAATGATATTTCTCACTGTTTTTGTATTTTTTTGTAAAAACTGTGACTTAGAGCAATCAAAAATTTAAACCCCACAAAAGAACTCCTTAGGAGTCCGGGTTGTGCACTGAAATTTTCCTACCTCGCCCTCGAAAAATCGGATTAACAAATGTGTCTTTTGAGCTACAACTTCTTGGTACATGGATCAGGCGACTCGATCCAAGTAAATGACGTCTGATTGAATATGCGAGAAGAAGCTTGTCCAAATTCGTAGAAAGAGTTTGAAAAAAAGAATTCTCTTCAAAGTCACAAACACACCGATATACATGAAAGAATGCTAGAATGGGTGTGAGTCCTCAGAAAGTAATTTCCTAGTTTATGAGCTGTTCGAGAGTATTTTGGCTTTTGGACTAGGGTTTCTAAGCCCTCTTTAAGTTCTCCTAGTTAAGGCGTTATCGACACTCATTTTTCCCTTCACGTCAAACACAGAACTCCTTTTGTAGTTCCCTTTTTTTCCTTACCATATTTTAAAAAAGTGAACAGCTGTCTAAAGGCCAATTCAACTTTTAGAACTCAGTTGGATCTTGTGGATTTTTTTGTGGCATAATATGGTGAAGCATGGCTTTGAGATCGAAAAACTCAAGAGCGTGGAATGTGAATTGATAATTGCACCAGATTGGTTCCAATTTTATCTCAATTTCGCAGTTGTCGTCACTCATTGAAAGATGGGCTCCCCACTGCTCCCACCAATAAAATTGTAATTCACTGTGGAATGTTTGGACCTTCTGAAGAGGTGTAGACTGACTAAAGCTCTCCAAAAGCGGGCGCATATTTATGTCCGAGTTCCCCTTCTCGCATTTGCAAGCCTTTACTGTGGGAATGGAAATCTCGGGTTCATTCACACCAATGCCTAGCTTCGTGTGTGCGTGTGTGGCGCTGTTCGTTCCCATGTGTGGCCTCGAAGTGGTACACAGGGCGAGGGCGAATCTCTTCCTCCTCCCCTGTTCCTCTTGCCCCCTCCCTACTCTGGTCTCCCTTGCCTAAATTGGAGCTCATGCATGGAGCACAGTGTGTACGTGTGGGCATACAGACAAATTCATAATTAATTTTCCCTGATTTGGTCAGAAATAAATGTCCCTCTTCACCCCACCACCACAATATTTTTAGTTGCTCTAAATTCAGGGGTGACCTACATGACCGTTAAATATTTCATTCATATTGGAGGTTATCCTTGATTTATTAGTAAAGTAAACCGAGTTTATTTTTTCTTTGGTCAAAGATGCCCGTCATAATGTGGTATTCTGTTCCAATATTCAATCTTCAAAAACCTTACCTCGACCTACAAATGATCCGCCTCTAAAAGGGCTTTCAAAGCGTTGTGTCCATTATAACAGACCTTTTTAGTTTTTGTCAAAATCTAATCCACACAAGAAAACTCTCCACAACTACATTTAACTGAGGTATTGAGAGAATCCCAAGAGAGTATGGTTTGTACAATCTCTTCAAAATAAATCTCCTATGCTGCATTTTCGATATTACTTAATGAATGACATTTATTTGCCTATCCTTCCGCATCTCGGCGTCAAAGGGGGACTGCATGATTTATGCAGAGGAAGGAGGCACTAACTTTACTTCCTCACTTGCATACAATCACAGAACGTGAAAGGAATTTTTCGCGAGTTATTTTAACTCGATGACAATAGCACTTCGTCAAATGACCTCTTTGTTCCACTGAGTGACTTGATTTGCGATAGGAATTAAGATTTCCAAGTTCTTCCCCTTCCTCTTCTACGTTATGCCATGCTGTTAACGCAAAGCTTGTACAAATAAGGGTTGCGGGGAGGGAAATGCGAACATGAAGATGTTTTTAGGCACGCAGAAATTTGAAAGCTCATGCACATAAACATTACCTTTTGCTCTTCTTCTCTTGCTCTACCATCTCCATTCTTTCACCGTTCCCTTCCCTCTGACCGGTAAAAATGCTGTAGGATCAAGTTTCCAATAATTTTGTTGGATCACTGTACTCCTTAGTCCTCCTCTCGTCGAAAACCACTGGCATCGTATCACCGCAACAACTGTCGTTAGCTAAAGTTATTGAAAAGGAGATGATAGTGACAAAAGTGTCCATGTATGCGACATTTTATGCTTAAAAACAGGCACAAGTCGTTGTCCATCCAACCTTCCCCATTAGCGTGGAACAAAGAGCACGAAGCAGTCAAGGTTTGCGGTAATTTGTAGCTCAAATCGAGGGTTTCATTGTAGTCGCTAACACGTCCTAGTTGTCGGCACACTTCTGTGCCTTCATTGAGGGCTACGTCAATCCTGTCAAATAGTCTTTGCACTTGTTCCAACTTTGAGAACATTGCCTAATCATCTACATTGCCTTTCGGGTAAACTAAGTCCGCATTCTATTGCAGCTGCAGCTTCAAGATTATAGACTGTGCCATCACAGGATGCATTAGTGCCTTGGATAGGATAGATAGAAGAAAACGCTCGTCAAACGAGTCCTTTCACCTATCCAACAAAAATCCAATTTTTAACAAGGCACATTTCACTTCTTTTGAGTACTATCCAAAAATCCCAAGTTATGTAGTTGTCCCGCATCTGCCATAAGATCCACTCGTCGTTGCAATGAAGACTAGGTTTCCTTAAAATTGCAAGAATGGCTTAATCTACAATTCATCACAAAACATTGCACGACTTTAAGAAGACCATCAGTGACGTAACTTGGCATTTGATTTGCTATCACGTGCCCTCTGGATGGCTGGGAGCTGGAAACCGAGTGTTCACAACATTCTCGATTTTAATTCCTAACTTTATTGGTTATGTACAGCAATTGAAAGAACAAACCGAAGGTATTGCAATTTGTACACTCTGGCCTCTAAAAAAGGTTTGAAGGAGAAGATAAGATATACAATTAAAGGGCTTGTATAAACCATTCGTTGAAAAAGAACTGACTGTGATAAGCATAATAAAGCCCGTTAGGCACGTTAGCTCTGATCTCCTTCCTTGAAATCCTCGTGAATTCGTTTTCATGCTCAAATCGCCACTTGCCGCCGACTCATTGCAGATTTGTGCAGTTTCACCGGTGAATTTGATCACATCCTAACGTTTAAAGTCCATAGGTTAGGGTGCAGACTCCGTTTCAAGTGTGATGGAGGCATGCCAAGCCTAATCAAATCGTGTTGAGAATGCGCAACTAGCTGTGGCACCTAATACATTAGTGTTTGAGCGCTTAACCTTAGCTGACGCTGCTCCCTACACTCCAGTAGTCCTATGCTTTACCTCCCATTTCTTATTTTCACATCTGAGGCGGAGGCGTCAACCCTTTGTCGTTTCCTGTTGCAGCTCTATGGAGGCCGCACCAATCGAAGCTTTTTGTAGAACGACAAAAGGGGCGCACAATTTGATGTTCTGCTCTTCTGTCTGCTGGTGCATTTACGACCAACTGCTGCTGCTAGTCAACAGCTTGACTGAATAGTTTGCTCTCAAGTATCTTTACTATCAACACAAACACACACACACAATAAAAGCCAAGACGTCAGCTGGCGTTTTGTGGGAAAACAACTTTGAAGAAGGTGTGTGACTATCGCACTTTAATTCAGATGCATTAATTATCCATGCAATATGCCTCTGCACAAGTTAATTCATTAAGAGCAAAAGACTGAAACTACCCATTTAATTGTAAGAGGAATTGAGGCGGTACCACCTCGTGACTGGATGTGTGCATCAGCGCTCATTTTGCACTAAAAGCCAAAACTTTTCCTTACTCAAATACCAAGCAATGACTCGTTCTCGCTCTGTCCCTCGAAAACCAGTTTTTGTGTGTAAATTATAAGAGAATCCGACTGTTTAAATGAATGGGTCGGGTTCTATTTGATTCTGCTATTATTTTCCTATGGTACATTTAGCAAGCGAAGGCAATGATCTGGCACAAACGTGAATCCCTTTGGTGTCGCCACAACGCCAGTACTTACATTAAAATGAAGATATTTTGGCTTTCCAAATCAACCATGCAACCTTACCTTTGCAGGTATTCCGACTTAGCTTGTCAGCAAGCACCTCAGCATCTTTGAGCCTTTTTAGAGGCCCCAAAATACAACAACACCCCATTTAAGCGGGAATGATGGAAAGGATACGCAAAGGCATTAGAGACGCAAACTTTACATGGAGGAAGTCTCATTAATTCCATATGATGGTATCGTCGTAAATTTCTGCGTCTCGCTTGGCTAAATAACGCTATGCTTTAGGAGCGGAGAGGCTAGCGGCAAAAGCTGAAACTCAAAAGCGTCAAAGTTGAAATTTTATAGTTATTTTCCACCAAAACACCGCCTTGTGGGTCATCAGATCGTCAAAATAAATTTCAGTCTAATCCACTAGCGTTGCACATCAGGCGGGTAAATGTTAATTTCACTTATTTTTTTTTCGCTCTGATTTATTAAAAATGGTTGATTAAGTACCCTTAAAGAGACACAAAAGGAAATGGTGTCCGATGCTTGTGCTTGATTTTTTGTCCTAGTCACACCAAGAAAAGGTTCTCGTCAGTCAGAAAAAGTGGCACATCTTTGACGACATTGAGGCAGAAATTTCCATTTAGTTAGTGTGAGCGAAATGGAAAAACAACTGGAGAAAAAAGTCGATTCCAGCGAAACTATACGAATGCTGAAACAGCGGTGTTTTGCTTTCTGGAGAATTTTTATCCAATTCCACAGCAGTCAAGTAATGTGGATAAGCGGGAACATCCACAAAACCAATTGTGCTACATTTTACACGGTGAGGTCGAACTTCTTGCTTTTGGAATATTGCATACACTCTCCCGAAAGCCATTTTCCGATATAGGTAAATGAACAAAGTCAAGAGGGTTTCGCTTTTGATTAAGAGGATCTGGCAGCCTTAATACTGCTGCATTCAATGCAGAATTGAATTTAAGGTCTTTCAAAATGTCATCCTAAGCCTCGGCATCTAGACCTACGCTAACAAATGGGACAGACCATAAGAATGCGAGTCGGATTTGTCATCGACATTTATGGGCAAAATCTGGACCACTGAGGGTGAACGCCAATGAATATCTTGCTATGCTTCCTTTAGTCTTCGTCGTCTTCATTCCTACTTTTAGGTCTGCAGTCTCATTCCAAAGGCCAAAAGCAGTCACATCACTCTCACCTCGTGCTGGACTGAGACATCTAGAAACATGCCCATGGGGGGTCAATAAGCGGCTGTTGGGCTGTTGGCTGTTGTTGGTGTGGAAGCAAAGGGTGATAGATTGTGAAGATCTCGTTGTTGTCTTTTCTGTTGGTTATACAAATTATCTGCTAATTCTTCCATACCAATAGATGACAAATTGTAGACATCACTTTAATGTTAAAACATTCACTCTCCAAGGCCCTTGCTAAGGTGCGAGGTGCAAGGTGTCCCTTTAATGCAAGGATTGTGGCGCATTGTCAAAACAAACAGATAATGTTAAGGCCTGATGCTATGAAACAGGATTGATGATTGACTTTGTTTTGGCAATTTTCTGTGCAATGCACTTCTGATAAAACCTTTAAGCACATTTTTCCTTAGTGTTCAAGCCTTAGCTTATCAACCTCCACGGTCTAAAAGGTACCGAATTGCATATTTAATGTCACAGCTTAGAAGACCAGACATTACATGTGGTCCAACCAAAAAAAAGGCTCCCTAGAGTTAAGAATTTTAGCAGCCTGATTTCGCCGTAACTTCTAGCTTGAATGTCATACCGATAGTAACTTTCTTTTGACCAATCAGGCAGAACTACCTCATATTACTACTGCGTTCTTCCGAGACCTGATTTAAAAGTAAGGCGCGGAACAAAGTTTGTGAAGAGAATCATTTAACATTCTTGAGGCCTCCCTAACTGATGTCAGACCCTAGATGCGTTTGATGTGCTTGGTGATATTGAGAGGCTAAATAATGCAAGGAAACGTGCACCATGAATGCACCGTGTTTGAGAGTAAACATCGGTCATTCAGACCAGCACAAAATCAAAGGGGTTACTTGGACAATGCTCGTGCCTATACCTCGCCTGTGTGCAGAAGCAGCATAGCTATCAAGTCCCTCCACATTGTGAACCCATATCTATTGTGACTAAGGTAGGAAAATCGTTGATCTCATTGAGGAGGAGGGGAAAACTGGAGCACGTTAGGGAGATTAAAGAAAAGAGAATTAAATTTGAACTGTGATAAACGATTAGGGAGGCGCAAACACAGCTGCTTACAGGCAAACTTCTGTCACCAGATCCGTATAATCCTTCCAATTATTGACTGTAAACAACTTTATTCTTCTACGTAATTTCGGCAATCATCTGATTTTTTGCCTTGCTAAATTTTGCAGAAAGAGACATTAGATTTGTGTTCCAAAATGTGGACTCCTGATTCTTTTGGGCCATTTTGATGTGAAGCAGCTTTCCCTAAGGGCGTGTTGTAGCCATCGTGATCATGGCAACTGAGACTAGGGCGATAAGTCTTCAATTTCATAGGATGACTAAGCGGCTAACACCTGATTTGTATTCACCAGCCCGCTGCAAATACAAACTTATCGATTTGTGCAGACCTAGAACGGAAGGGCATTATTGATTTCTAACGCACAAATTTTGTTCTGAAATACGACTGTTTAAAAATTCAGAGAGATTAACCCTTTTTATTATTTCATCACATAGCTCCCTTAAGACTTGATGCGCACCACTAAGCATTTATGGCATTTCGTGGATCATTTCGTAAAATATATAAATTCTTCTCAAAGCACTAAACCTCTCCGAGCGCTCATTTTTGAGCCACTCATAGTGACATTGGGAAAACTCTTTCTGTAAAATGCAATACATGGTCCAGTGCACAAAGTCGACCTCAAAATGCACTGTAATTTGTCGTTTTGCCGTTCTCTCCCTCTAATTCAGCCGAACTGCCACCCATACTAAGCTTGACAAGGGCACTAAAAACAATTCAGTCAACTTTTATTACGTTTTTGCATAAATGCTTCGATATTCCCATTCCAAACTTCCCAAAGTCTGTTTCAAACAAGATGCCATGAAGCTAAATCCCATTCTTATTTTCTGCGACATGCGTTCATTTGTGTGGTGTTTAGCAAATCGTGAAGATTTCATGGAACTCCAAGCAGCAACCAAAACAGTTACAATGGAGGGTAAGTCGGATAAAGCTCGCTTTAGTAATAACGCCCTTCGAATGGTACAATTTTTGCAATTAGAAGTAGGAAAATGTTCGAGAAATTGAGGAAGTGCTTCATGACACGAATACTACACGGAGTGGGTGCACATTAATGTGCGTTTAATAGGCAGTGAGAAGAGTGTAGTCATCTGCAAGTTCTTGAAACCGGTCCTTAGTTGCCCTGCTCAGATTAATGGTCGTTTGGCGTGAAAGTTGCTGCTACTGCCGTTGGCGGAAGCAGAAGGAGGTCCTATTTTAATATTCGTGCAGCGGTGTGGTGTGTCCTCCAACATACTGCTGCTACCCGACTGCAAATCGCGAAAGGCACAGTCGTTTTTAATGAGTCTCGAAAACCCTTGAAAAATTTATTTCCCTTGGAACACGATTTGGTCGTGATTGCTCGACGGTAGTTTGAAGTAACTTAATTTTTACTGTGTGTTTGGTTCCCTGTTATGTGTGACGTTTCCTTTACCTTTTGTCTTTTTGTCTTTGACTTTGCCAACATGAGCTTCTACCATCTTCCACAACTTTGACCGCAACAGATATGCTCCTTCATTCGGTCTTCATTCAAAGGATAAGCAATAGATACTCTCTAATAACATGGTAGATTAGATATCGCCAGCTATTGAAGATGTTTTTGTATACAATTAGAGGTCGCATACGGAAAGTCTAGGTCCTGTTGAAATGCTAAAAATCGGTTTCCCATAGCTAAAGAAATCCCTTAAGTATCTACTTTGACCAAGCTCACTTTTAAATGCCTGAATAATACTGTGTGTAAAACAAAAGACAAATTTTTAAAGTTCATCTTTACACTCAAAATTCACCATCTTTTTTACTGACTTTGTAAACAGTCGTTTTAATTTACCAGTCCAGTTATCACATACTGTCGCCTACCTACGTTAACAACAAGGATTTACAACTCCCAAATCTTTCACAAACTCGTCGTATCTCATGTGTCGTACCCTTTGATCGGAATTTTGGAAAGGAAGTGACTTTAGAGATCATAGAACCTTAGCGTTGGGGCATTTTATTCCTTCACATGGGATTTTAGAGCCGATTCGTCTACAAAATAGATAGACTTCTAAATGTTTTCAATTGATGCCTTTCAAACAATGGCTCAATATACTGCATTACTTTTACAAGTAAGCAGAAAATGATCCCAAATGGTCTGCATTTCTCTTGAAGCCCTTTCACATTTTGTGGATATTTTGAGGCCTTAGTTTGTGAGTTTTTCCAAGGCTGTGTCACAGGGTTTTGATTAAACTTTAGGTCCTGATGACATCCCATCCACATCTTTTCGAAGGTTTCATTTTCTTCACTGTTTTAGAACCCTTGAGTAGCCAACACTAGTCCAAGCCGTCAATCTGGTGGTAGAGATGACGCCCATTCTTCCTCGTAAAACTGGTGCAGTATAGTCTCTCTAGCAACGGTAGCAACAGCAGCAACCGCACATTCACGATCCTCCTCAAATCGCCCAAGGTCAGGACTCCACCTACTTACCACCAATTTAGTAACAACGTCAGGCCTCAGCAAGGTTAAAACCTTAATGGCCTACCACCAGTAGATGCGAGCAGGTGAGTGGATGAAAAAATCCACAGGACAGACAGCCCATTTACAACAGCACCACCCCACTTGACTGGTGAAAGGGAGGATGTAAGTACGGGCGAGCCCACCAGAGAAGGCGATAACGCCAAGACGCTCTACGTGGACAGCGTGCGTGTGCGCGTTTGAGACATGTATGCGTATGCACTGCACGTGCATCTGTTGTGTGCCTGTCTGTCGCACTACTCCCTACCTGCGCGCACCAATAGCAGAAGGAAGACGAGTGGCGGTGATGATGTCGATGATGGCGAGGGTAGTGGTGGGAGGCACGCACACGGAGCCGGTACGTCGTGCTGCTGGTGGTAGTGACATGCACACGCACGCACACATACGAACGCTCGCACGTAGGCAGGCGGGCAGGCGGGCACGTCAGGCGAAGCACAGATACATCGCACACGCACGTATACGCACCAGTAGGAGGGGCACCCCCACGTAGTCTTGGTACTTTCTCTTTCTCGCGTTTTCGGTGGTGGGAGCGGTAGTAGTATTAGCAATAGCAGTAGTAGTTGTGTAGTACTACGAGCAGCAGCATTCGCGCACACCACAGAAGATAGCGTGCGCACCCACACGCACTGCACCATACCACGCTACATCGCAACGCGCCGCACACACACACACGCACGCTTACGCTCACTCCATTACACACCTTTCGCTGTGGGGCCGCGTTGGAGCCCTCTACCCAGCCGTGGAATATACCTTACGTTCACACGCACAGCCGAAATTTCACACAGAGTCAACTTTCAACTTCTTTCGATTTCTCTCGCCTCCTCTCTGTCTGTCTGTCTGCGGCACGTTTTCCCATTCCCCCCTCCGTTCCCACACGCGGGCGCAAGTGCACTTTCGAGCCTTCTGTCAGGCGCGCGATCACAGGATCAACAACATTTTTTGGTAAGTCAGCACCCTCATTCGTTTTTTTTTTCAATGCATGCCTTTTTCCTGCCCTTGTTCGGTGTGATGGGCAAGCCCATTTGACTTTGCCTGTGCCCCTTCCTTTTGCGATATATGCTCTTGCCGTTGACACTTATTTACGTTTCGTCCGTTTTTTCTAAGTCAATACCAATGAAAATGAGCTCATGAGTATTTGTATGGACATGTGATTCTTCCAATGTCAGGTGTGTCGGGATTTGTTATCTGTGTGGACTTTTTATCCACAAAGTTGTGGTATTTCATGTAGCAAGCTCATCTCCCTCTGGAGCTGTGAACCCAAAAATTATCGCTACACGGGCACACTCACACCCGCAACCACACTCCCAAGAGGCCACTACATTTGACGCCGTGATGGTCGGGGAATTTTGAGGCTACGCCAAGCTACTCTTATTGCTACTGTTGTCTGCTTACAGCATATTTGGCCTCATGGCAGACGAGGTTTTGCATCGTGACACTGAAGTACCCACCATCTTAACGTTTCCTGCCCTGTCATAATGCCTTGAGTGTCATTTTTGGGCAGATTGGGAGGGAATTGTTCACTTCCCGTCCAAAAGTGAATCAGGTGCCCCAGCACCTTTCTCTGGCCTACCAAATTTACCTCGGATCTTCGCGTGCCTGTGGAAGCAGGCACGCAAGCATCATAACTTTTCCGGTATTATCGTCAGTAGTTCTGGTACAAAGGAAAAAATCAGCCTTACTCCATTTGACATTTTGCGTTAGGGATATGGATTGAAGTTTGATGATCTAGTGTCAATTGCTGCTTGGCTCTTGCCACCATTGACTGGCGTGGTTTGTGCATCTAACATCACCTACTCGCCCATCTCGTAGAACGGAGACAGAATAAATTTGTGCCAATTAACCACGGAAATTACAAATCTTCCCCCAGTCACTTATTGCATGCTGAACACCACTTTGTGGATGAGGTGAATCTCAGCTACTCTTACCCTTGAGCTCAAACAATGGCTTTCTGTCCGAGTGTAGAAAGCGTGCATCCACAGATTTGCTTTCGTCTTGTTCATACTTGTGACTGCGTCGTGAGATCGACCTGTTGCTTCACAATTCATCCATTCATTTAGCGATCCGTGCGCGCTTTGACGTGCGTAAGGAGTGGGCAGACATCAAGTTGACACCTCTGAGTTGAGCACAAGAAAGAGCGTTGAAATCACCTCTGCCATGTTACCTATGCAGGTAAGCCCCAATTTGGCAAACTCACTTTGCACAAAGTCGAATAATGCATAACACATTGTGAGCTGCTCTGAACATCGAAATGCACCTAACTTTTTCAACCATTTCATGGTGTTGAGTAGGGCACTGTTTTGCGTGTCTGCTTTAGTGGATTCCACATTAAACTGGCTAACTTCTCAGCCCTACTGACGAATTTTTCCACTTCCTTAAATAAAGTTAGAGTTTCTTCATTCCCTTCATCAATTCTGGGCCTTCTTCTGCGGACTTTGTCACCGATTTAGTTTTGCTTATCTGGAATGTACCTGGTCGTGGAGCGCGACCACGAGCTAAAACTCAGTGCATGTTAGTTGTCAAATCGCAGATGTATACAAAGCTAAGACGAAATAATGAGATTGATGGGTGTGAACTGTAAGACCAAGATGTCAGGAGCGATGCCAACAAGGTTTGCTTCCTGTTCGCGTAGCCAAAAATAAGGAAAAGCACATAAATAGTGTATCCACGGTTGGAAGTGAAACCTACATATCAAATCCGGTTCGAGGCGCAAACGCAACTAAAAGTGCATGCACTTAAATTCTGTCGATCAATACTTGGTAACCCTACACAATGTACAATGGCTATCATTTTCCTCTCCCCCTCTTCCCTTCTACTGCATTCTCTCCCACTGCCTTCGTTATAATTTTGTTTGTGTGTGTGTGTGCGAATGAGTGTGATGGCCCCCAAAGTGGAAGATGTTGACACTAGTGGTGGTTCTTTGTCTCGTTTGTGTGATAAAAATGGTCCGCCTAAGAATTCACCATGAGTCATCTTGTCCGGTCTTCCATCCCCCCCTCTATCAGTTGGAATCTATCAATACAAGATCCCGAAAATCCTGCACCAGACCCATCCTTGATGATGCTTTAACGCGTTTTTTTTTGACTGACGCCTAGTTTGGTAGTCATATTATCGAGAGCATGGAGCGATTCTTAAATTTCACAGCTTTGGTTTCATGGAACAATCTGAAAGGGCGTGTTCGAGATAGGTCGCTTCTAAGCCTTGCATCCATTTTCGCCTTGATTCTCAAAATACCCGATCCATGTAGATGACATTCGTGTTGCCGAAATGACTGAATGATTTTAGCTTTCCCTTCTCCTTATTTGCTCTTTCGTTTAAAATGTCTTCTGTTGGCAAAATTGCGTGGCTTTGGAGGAGCATATATTATCATTCAGTTTGATTTTGTCCGTCGTTAGGCATTTTTAGCCAATTAAACATTTTGTATTTTGCTGAAATTGTCCCACCACCAGATGCCACTTAGATACATGGGCTCCTACAGTCGAATGCGTCTAAATGATCGGAAGTATCCTAGCTCATCGGTCCCCCTATCGGGTGAGTGTGACCAGATCAACGTAGATATTTGGAACCATCATAAACCGTCAAATCTACCATTTCATTTGCGATTAGTACAATCTCTTCTTATTCTTTTGAGGATGGTAAGAATTAATACCAGATCCATCCATTCTAGGAGGATTCTTATGATTAGTGTGGAAAGCTGGGTAAGTTGCTTTGCTGGCGGCACTTTTTTATACAATCAATGTAGATGGTGTCTTCCAAGAAAATCTCTGTAGACAGCACATCAGCATCCAGATTTACTTGAACGGTTTGCCTTAGATCACGAATTGGGGGCGATCTACTCGACAATCCCGTTCTCATGCAAATCCTACCTCTTGACTACTTTCAAAAATTGTTAGTAGAGAAGTACAGGCCTGAGTTCTTTTAGTAGTGGACACCGAAGGTTAGGGGTTCTAGCCGCATCTCTGTATCCCCCTAAGTCCAATGGTCATAAGGAACCAAGTTTGTCACAGGTGAGTGAGTGGTGCCTGTTTCTGGCACACGTGATCTTCATTCACAGCACGAGTACGTTTCCTTGTCCTCCTTTCGAAGTTTAAAATGGCACGTGCCGACTATGCACAGCGTGCATTTGCCCCTGCGTGTGTGCTTGCGCTCGCTAGTGTGTTTCTTCGAAAAGTCGGTGGACGCGTTGTCTGTTTTCCGGAAACAGTTGTTTTCGCGTTCGTTCGTTACTTCGCCCGTTCGTTTGCTCTCTTTCCTGTGTGCGCGCAGACACACTCGCACCGCTCGAGTTTTCGTAAAACCACATTTGGGCATTTCCACTATTCCACCGCCTTGCAAGCGTTCACGCCTAAACATGTCTAGAATTGTTGCTAGAATGGAGGATTGGCTATTACCGCTGCAGGTTGTGAGGGGGAGGTGGTTGGAGTGTAAGAGGCCAAGAGTGGATTTCTGTAACTACTACTGCCTCCTTAGTGAACGCATGATTTGCCCACTAGCACGCAACGGTACGTACGCACTGTGCACGCAGCACATAACATCCAAGGGAGAAACGGTAAAAAGAATTCTGTGTGGGTGTATGCGTGTGTGCACAGCCTGACTAATTTCCTCGTTCTGTGCGCTGTTGTTTGCTTGGTTGCCTGGATGTGTGAGTGAACTAGCGAACAAGTGAAATAGGGTGCGGGAGCCAGTGAGGGCGGAATGTGCGTGTCATCCGTCTGATGCCTTGACTTTTTTCGTTTTCAAGGCAAGGAATCCTTTATACTGCTTGATGCGCTGTCCGGCGCTGCCACTGCCCTTTTTGACAACCCAAAATCTCGGTTTCGACCTGTCTTCAACGCCCTACCTTGACGCTGTGTACTTCACTTGAATCTCCATCCCTCCTTAAGAATTTATGGTGCTTTTGTGATCTGGGTTGTCTATTTCCTTTAAAAACCTGTCCGATCACTTGTCAATACTAGTTTCTTCTGGCCTCTATTTTTAAGGAGGGTGCTATCTTTTGAATCTATTGTAATTTATCCTCTTACACCGCCTTTTCTCTTGCACCGTGACTGTGCAGTGTCCTGTTCACTTGAAAACAGCAAGGCGCGGTCTCGGACTTTATTTCTTAACGCCTACCACCGCCTTTTCGTAACTTTTCAAAATGAACGAATGGAAATGTGCTAATACAAATTCAGTATTTTTGTATTGCTCATCAAGCCTGACGTCAATGCCGTAATAGATCTTTGTTCAAACTCGCCTCGAACAGCTGAAAGCTTGACCTTAAACGCGTTTCATTTTAACAGTGTCATCATAGTCATGGTTTCAACATCGACGGTAAACTTCGAACATTTGGCATCACCCATTCTTGCTTTTCTCCCCTTCTACTTTCTTTGTCGATCCACTAGTCACAATTTTATGGTATATGTACTTGATTTAAATGTGCGTGTTTACACCTTGTGCATTGCGCACCGAAGAACTTGTACCTCTTTGAATGTGCAAGCGTTTCCTTATGAACGAGGAAAATTTTCATCAAGGGCTACCCATAGGCCCCAAAAGATGAGGAGTACGTTCGTAGACATGTGTCGGCTATTTCATGGTCCGATGAATTCTTAATGCCCGTTTTAGGTCGGTGCGCTTCCGTGTATGAGTCTTCTTTAACCACCTTTTTGACGCCATCTTTTTTGCATCATCCTTTCACATAAACTTTCAATATTGGCTGCAGCTGCCGAACGAAGACGACTGCACGCTTGATTCATCACTGAACATGCATCGTTTAACTTCTGTGCACCTAATTCTCACTCCTTTCTCCCCTCCGGGAATTTGGATAACTCTCAGAAAAAACACTGTGAAGAACCTCTCAGCCGTAAAAGCACCATTGTTTAGATTTATGAGGCCTACGAAGTGATGAATTGGTAATAATACTGACCTGCATTGGTGTGTCTGTCTGCTCCGTTCCATTGCTATGATAAAATATTTAAAGGTTCAGTGGCCAGCGGCTTTTGACGTCTACTCCCTCGTAGGTGGGCTCCGCACACGAGAGTCTTGCATGTGTGTGCAGTGGGAAGACGATGAGTCACTGATGCATGATTGAGTCGTCTTAGGCCTGAGAAGGGAATGGAGGCGGTGCTTGTAGACGTGCCCTTCCTGAGTCACGTACACAGCTTCCTTTCCTCTGCCCTCTCACATTTGTTTTATTCAAAATTGCCAAATTAGAAAGAGTATTGTGGTCGGATGGTTGAGTAACATCTACACAAGCCAGCTGGTGAATATGTACAAGCTGGGTCGAAAGAAGCGAACCAGGGTGCAACCACTTTACAAACATTAGCCATCAATTGCAGTCATTATCGAAGAGAAAGGCGATGGTTCTACAGTCTCCAACTGAAGCTTCTACGATAGGGTACGGAAGACGCATCATTATGCTTTTAAGGTGTTTGACGGGGGGAGTGATTCAGCCGTTGGAAATTTGTGAGTCAACACTTGTAGCGGCACAAAAGGAGATGCAGGCGCGGGGGCCTGTGTCTGGGGTGTGTATGCAAGTAAGCGGGCACACACCATGTACACACAAGCAGATATACGGAATGGCAGACGGCCACGCACAGGTGTTTATACGGGTGCAGCGCCGTCGCCAATAGATCGATGCTTCTCCTCCTCCTCCACTTGCCACCGTTGATACTGTCTTTCGACTGTGTTTGTGCTCTCCGTCGGTCACGTCCACCTAATTGCAGCCTAGCCGAAATCTGGAGCGTTTGTGCGCTCTGAACTAGATGTGTGGCGTCCACAAACATGTGCCTATCTTTGAACAGCATCATCCGCCCATTGGTTCACCCCCTCCACGCACACACGAAATTTTGTGATTTACCTTCCAAATCTCCACGTGGGAATCCAGCTGCGTCAGCCGTGTTCGTATGTGTTTGTGGACTTGAATTTGGTGCTCACCAAATCTTCATTTCGAAGGCATGTGTGCACTCTATCCAGTCTGCCAAACCCAATCTACGAAACAAAAAGGACTTAGGCGTCTGCCAGCGAAATACTGACAGTCGTTATCGTTCATAAACTATCTATGCAAGTATTTTTCCTTTATCAAACGCGTACGTGTGCATTTTCGCCATCTCTGATAAGGTCCGTTGGCACGTGGACTCATGACTCAAAACAGCGTGTTTCCGGACTTAGAGCCCTGCTTGCTCTGTCCATAGTGTGATAACTTCATGTGTACGCAGGTGGCGAGAGGGAATTTTTCACACTTAAAAATAGGAATCAATCAACATTCTCTTTAAAAAAGCATGTGGCCATTGCACATCCTCAATGTTCCAGTTACACGTACTAAGGCAGCAATGCCTGAATACATTGTTTATTTTAAGTAAGTAAATGCGCTTCCTTCCATTGTAGCCATCATGTTGGCAGTGCTTCTCCCAATGACTGTTGTTAGCCAAAAAGTTAAGCAGAATAACCATGACATCTGAGACATTCGCCTCTGCGTGTTCGTGCCTAAATGAAGGCGGAGACAAGGGGATCACCGACCAACCCATAGCCTTGCTTCAAGAACCAGACCGATTAGAGGGCGTCCTTACTTCTCCGAAGAAGGATTTGTCGGATCCACCGATTCCACGCTCCACAGGTCCACCGCCACTCAGTGTCAACTCCTTCCTTACCTCCCCTGGTTCGAGTAAGTTGTAATTCTAATTCTTAACGCTCATGTTTTTATAGTCCGGAAAGTCCTTCTAACATGAGCTGAGCAGTCTTTTCAACCAGGCCACATAAGAAATACCTTCTTCATCTCCCCTACCTCCTTGTCCCCTTTCGTCTCTTGCATATACACTTTCTATTACTTGCCTCCGGGTGGTCGCGTTATCTTGAAGTAATACAGTATCTGTCCATGAACTGTCTGTTCTCTAAGCAGAGTTCAAAGGTAATTTTGGGGTTGGGTGTACGTGTGCGTTGATGTACATAAGAAACCCATCCTTTTTTTGTTCAGAGAAACTTAGGAGAAAATAGAAAGCGAAGGTAACAAAAGGTGGGATTGGAGTACGATAAACCATTTTTAATTGTTACAAGAAGGTGCACGTGTTAATACAGGCATGCAAGCTGACAATCAGGAAGGCACAAATGCACATCCCCATGTCATTGTTGCACTTCTAAAAGCACAAACACACCGATATAAGTAAAGATGGGAGTAGAGAAAGTTTGGTGTAGTGACTCGTTTGCATAATTTTTAACAATCCAAAAACAAGCTTAACACATTCGTATTTGCAAAGTTCGATTATTCAAATGTATTAGTAGACAAAGGGATTCATTTTGGAATCAGGGTCAGGCTTGAAGAATTCATACTCCCTACTTGTCAGTTAAGGTGGAGACAATTGAACCTTGCCATTGATCGAGACCCGGGCAAATACCCTCACACAAATGGAATGGCTCATATTTGGTTAAACCAAGTAGACACTACATCTTTTGACGCTTTGCATCCTACCAACACCTGCTAAATTTTGCGATGTATTCTTTGCACCCAGCAATGAAACCATTCGAATCACAATGCTTTGCTCCCTATCAAAGCCTCATAGGCGATGCGCATGGGAATCGTTAGCGTTATTGTAAATACCATTTGGTGGACGTTTTTGGAAGTCCAACCTTTTCTAGGCTCCTAGTTTGTGTGTATGCACATGGGAAAGGAGGGGGGTGTAGCTTTAGTAAAAAAAATCTTTCCGACAACAATTTCATTCTTCGAATACACACGTTCATCAATTCAGCCGCTCCATCTACACATCCATGAAGTCTATCAGAATCGATGGGTTCCTTACTCGGAATCATCCTCTTACCCCCATTCCCGACTTTTCCACTTTCTCTTGGTTTAGCGTGCTTCTAGCGCCAACCGCGTCCTTTGCACCTTTGACGCATTAGCAATCACGCACTGCGAAGTTACATTATCACCATGTGTACCCTCTATTCAATGTACACAGGTCCCAAAGGAAACAACTCTTTGGGCTTTTCGGACGATATGGCTGTGGCTACAAACCCTTCTGGTGGAGGGGAACACGGTGCGGTCACCACCGAATCCACCATAACTAATAGCACTTTGACCACGGGAACATCAGTGACGTCCTCCTCCACCGCCTCAGCTCCAAAATCGCCCGTATTCAATGCAATCTCGAAGGCGGTGCCACCTGCCTCTGCAATCTCCCACGTACCATATCCTCCCGTTCCCTTAGCCTCTGACAGTCGATCTTGTCGCTACGATTGGTCCGCGTCCATTTCTGATGCCTCTCATCTACAGCCTGCTGCGGCTTCGTCGGCTGATGGAGCTTCTTCTTCATTCCTTCCCTCGGCGTAAGTTTCCTGGCGTCTCTCCAATGGTCATTATATCGGGTGTTCACATGTGACTTAAACCTCAAGATTCCATCAAGGCATTCTAGTTGTTTTTTACGTACTCCTGGGCTCACCATGAGGTCTATTAGAAGGGGAATTTGTCTCTAAGTCGTTAAATGAGGTCACGGGGTTTAAATTCAGGTTCACCTTGATTCAGCTATTGCCAAGTCAGTCGTTTGGGCAGAGAGTAATTAGTTTTGGGGATGATGAGATTTCTCTCATTGCCAGCGACCAAGCAGGCATTCAATTTGTCCTACTTTGGGAGGGTTGGTCAGCCCAACCTCGGCGGGTTTTTTCCATTCCTACAAACACACTAGGCAAAGGCATTTGAAAAAAAGTCCGGAGCAGCTACCAACCACTTTGAATGGAGCTAGAGAGGGAGAGGAAGAGCAGTTTAATGCCTTGCGGCCTTCCTCCTCCCCTTACACTCAACCCACTAAACACTTCCCCCGAGTGTTGTCAGACCGCAAAAACGTGTTAATTGTCGGCTAATGATGCGGCAGGCAGGAGGGTGGGAGTGCAGGAGTGTGAATGGACAAGAGAACTTGAGTGAGCGTGTGTTTGTCAAGAGAATGGCGCCGATTTTTGGGGGTTAACTTTTCTCTCAAACTTTGTTCCATCCTACACTACCGCCTCTGTTGCAGCTGCCTCTCTCCCCTGTCATTCCTTCTTGCCTTTGAGGCACACACGCACACGCGTACGCATGTGTACGCGCTTAATTTTATGACCGTGTCGCACAGTAGTTAATTTTCGGGTCAACTGTGCCCTCCTCCTCCTCCTCCTCCAACACGCTTGCGTCTGTCATCCAGCCGTTGCCTCTCAGTTCCTCTAGCATGGTAATCAAAAATGACTGCTGCTACTAATACTAATGCTTCTGTAACATCCGATTCCGTCGCAGATAGAGTTGCTACTGCGTTTTTTTCTCTGTCTTCCCGTCCATCAATTGCAAATTAGGGCGTGCTAGTGCGGACACATGTACGTAGGCACGCACGCTTGACTGGCACCATGAACCGCCTTTGAAGGCCAAAAAGGGGGAGAGGAGGCATACTCATCTTGATAGCAGTCGCTTAGGCCTTATCGGTTGCTCTTTCTCTCCGTCATTACTCCCTTTTCTTATTCTGATACGCATCTCGTTGGAGTGTGATTCAGCTCAACTCCCCAGGGCCTGGTTAAGACCTGGTTCACTACACTTTATGCTTCAGAGAATTTATATCTAACATAAGCCTCCCACCCACTCTGGAGGAACAACAACGGATAGCGGAGGGGTGCAAGCGCAAGCAGAAGTAAAAAAGTTGAGGATTGGCGCCGATGCAACGCTTCCAAAATCTGCGGTTGGTCGGTACTTCATCTTGTGAATGTTTCCATTCAATTCGATGCGAGTGTTTTGGATGAGAAAAAATGCCTGGACGACAGACACTCCCCTCCTTACCCGATGCCCTCTAGTCTCATTCTGGCTCCCCAAACTTGTATTAAACGTGCCACCGTCTTTGAGCTTAGCGTCATTTGCGGCTCTGTCAACAATCACCAAATGAGGAATGACCAAACTTCTCACTTACGCCATATTCTCAAATCTAGCTGGTTTCTGTGTATGACCTTCTACTAAGTGACTTCCGATGCAGACGGGACAAATCGGAGATGCCCAAACTTGAAATACGTACAAATTATAGTAAGTTATAGTAGCAACATAAGACTGGGTTTCAATTCAAAGAAAGGTAGATCACAGGGTAATTTGGCTCTATTTTCCACTTTCGCATGTCCTATCGCATAGAGAAGGTGACTAAGCTCCCTCTGTCCTGTGTTCGGTGTAGAAGGTGTGTGCGCGAAAGAGCGGGAACAAGAGGGAGTACATTTCCTGGGAAAGTCCTGAATCAATGTCGACGAGTGTACACGTTTGCTCTCTCACTCCTTTAATGCGTACGTGGGTGGTACCACTTGTGTGTGCATATAGAGTAATCTTTCCTGCAGAAGGGTGTACACGTGATCGTTTTATTTCGGTCTTATCTATCGCACAAGGTACTCCCGATTTTTCGATAATGGTCCATTATGGTGTGGTCTCCTGACAAAGGCGGCCGGCGGTTGACATTTCCAAATCGGCTGCGGTGACTAATTAGTAGCCTTTGCGCGTCTGAAAACAGCCATATGGGCATGGTTCCTTTGCCCTCACCTCATCCTGCCTCGTAGTGTCGCGCCACGTTTTGACACTGACAACCCCGCGCACGCAAACAACGCGCGCACTCTCATTCCTGTGACCTCCAGCGACAATTTAATGATTCTTAGTCACGCGTGTTCGGCGCCAATCATCAAAGTATACGTATGCGCGCATACACTTTCACGTTTAGACATACATACAGCGCGCATTTTGTGACCTTATTCCTCTGCACTCAACTCCTTCTCTCAATCCCAACTCTTGATTGCATTTTGTTGCGTGTACCACTCTTATAATTCCCCTTGTGTTTTCGCCAAAGTCCTCTCAAACAGCATTAATAAATAGTATAAGGATTCCCTGGTTGATTCGTATTCTCTGAGTTATCCTGAAAGCGTCAGTGTTTTTCGCATCTACCATGTAAATCCCTTGATGATAAAGGTAATCTCTAATTCTGCTCACTTTGGCATGGTGCAACCCGAGTTCAAAACTACTTGTCACAGCTAAGACTGCCAAGAACAACTCCCATCTGACTTGCCCCAAATGTTGAGGTGTGTGTGTGCGCACGTTTTGTGTTTAGAGCAGTTGAAGAAAAAGTCTGAGTAGCACAGCCAGGTACATCTCATCCCAGTCTCCCACAGTGTGAGATTAGCATTCTAATTATACGCATGCGCACACATACGCACACCTGTAATTACACTCCCCACCCTTTTCTCTACCCCACCTTTGCCCTCATCTCTTGCCTCCTTCTCGCCCCCGGGGCGTCAGGATTGTTTTGGACACGCGTGAGCTGGTATCGTAAGGGCTGGCGAGAAGAGAAAGGAGAGGGGAGGAAGGAAAAGAGGTACAGGCATTATTGTCTGACCTCGCTTTTTCCTCCGCCTGCTTCTTTTCTCCTTTTCCGTCCAACTCCTTATCTCTCCAACAATGTTTTTCTACACAAGCCTTTCGATAGATTAATTAACCATAGTGTTCTCTCTGACTCAGGTGCAAAAACTACTAACATCGTCTGAAGATTTAATGCCCTTTAGAAATTGCGACAAAATTAAAGAGAGAGGTAGAGAGCTGCAATTTTTTTCTGCTACAATTGCAGACCAAAGGGCTCCGCATGCCTGCGTGCGTATGCGTACGAACAGGTCTGTGTCGAGGTCTGGGTCTGGAGATAGCACGGTTGCCAGAAGGGCACGCGGACAAGGCAACAGCGCACATGTGTCTGGTCCCTGGCTTGAACCGCTCACAAGACATTGGCACGCGCATACTGCAGTGCGGCTGAAATGTTAATTGCACCAGAGATAACCACAAATCCTAGGACTATTTATCGTATAACACTGCAGCCGACGCCCCAAACCCCTCCACTTACCTGCCGTCCTTACCTTATTGAACAACATGCCAAATGCCGCGCGTTACATGGGAAGGGTTTGTCGATTGCAGCTTCAATGGGGAGCTGAAAGGTCACACCAAACCTCTGCACAACCTTACTCTTGCCATCTCGTCAACCTATAAATAATTCGAAAATATTACTGCCCTTCATCTTACCATCTTGTTGTCCTAAAGGGCAGGCATAAGAAAAGAGCCACGTTTGAAAAGGCTGCACACATAATTGTAGTTCTACATGGAAATCCACACCCCCACCGTCTCAAGGAGCCGTGGTGGTAGCAGCGGAGGCATTCAGCATGGTGCGAAACTGGTTTGCGAACCCTTCTCGAGCAAATGAGCAAACTTCGGCCAGCGGAACTCCCAGTCCGCTTCTGCCCCCACCACCACCACCCCCGTCCCAAGCTGCGCCTCATATTTCTGGTTCTTTTTTACCTACCTCGTCATCGTGGGGCCTCGGATTTCCCGCAGCTGGATACCAGCCCTATTCTGGGCACCGGAGCAGCGGCTTTGTTCCCACCGCATCGTCGGGCTTCCGAACCACATCGGTGGGTGGCAGTTTTCTGCGTGGAGGCAAGAAACGTTCACACTCACAATCATCTGTCAATGACTTGGACATTCCTAGCCTTACCCGCAGTTCTCAAGGTTCTCTCAACATGCTTCAGGCTATGCAAACCTCCAGAAGCGGCATTTCGAGCATGGGAGGCTCCTATGGTCATCTTTCCGCTGGTACGTCTTTTTGCCTTTTTTCTTGCAGCAAGGGACAAAAGCCTAAATATTCGATGAACTTTTTTGAACCACAACAACCACGGAAACCTTCCATGGTGAATATGATGACTAGCTTGAGCAAGAACTTATCCCCTCTACCTCCTCCTCCCATTCCTCCTGAATTACGCAAAGCATGTTTTGCAAACTCACTGTTGAGCTAGACAGGTAACAAGGTCCATCGTTCAACTAAGAGGAAACGCCCATAGATGTCAAATTAATATCCATCATGCCAACCTCCTTTTTGAAGAAAAGTAAAGTTCTAACCATCGCTGGTTTGAGGATTATTTTTCCTTCATCAAATCGTTCTCGAGTATTCCTTTTGCTTTACTTCGTGTATTTATTGTAAACATTTCTCGAAGGACAGCAAATTATTCATGGGAATTTGGATGCAGAGATACAATATTGTTCAAGAAAAAGTCGTAGCAAACATCATTTCTCTTTTTTGGTAACGATAGGGAATACTCACTGCCATCATAATCGCTCCTTGAGCGTTACTCATTATTCGTCTCTCCGATCAGTCGATTTCAGCTAATGGTTTGAACCGTGGAGGAAAACCTTTGATGAGCAATCTCTAGTCTTCGATCTTTAAGAGTTATCTGCTGTAAACTACGCCATGTTGCTGGCACACCTAATAGGGCTTAGAACCCTGAACATAACAGATGGCGGAATTATCCTTCTCCTATCATTTGCTCACCTCAACCTGCTGCTGCTGCTGTAGCGGCAGCAGAAGCCAAAAACTGCGGTAAGGAGGCACACACTGCCATAGGGTGGGAACGGCGGGTGATCGATTTTTTCGACACTCTTTTATGTGCACACCAAAGTCCCCGCCATTAGCGCCTCTGACCAAGCGGAGCGAGCTTAGGAGAGCAGGTAAAAAAACAACTCCCCATTTTTAGCATGTGTCCACGCATGCGCCTAACCTGCTCCTTGGGAGAGGACTTTTTTCTTCACAAACCATCTACTTGGAAAAAACGTCTTCAAGAGAAGGAAAGTAGACTCTATTTGCTTCGATGGCACGAGAAACAAGAACTTTCGGTAGATTTCTGAATGATCTAACACACACCCACTATGGCCTTGAAGGACTGTCGTCTGTCTGACGCACAGGTTAATGCATTGATCGATTGGTGCATCGACAAAGGATTAAAATGCACTTCTACATTCTCACCTCAAAACGCTGCGGTAATCGACCACCCAGCATTCGTACAGGCGTATTGTGTGTGGCCCAATAACAAGAAGGTGGGGTAGTCATAGCAACCAGTGGCGGCGGCGACGGTGGCGGGGAGAGCACACCCTACTTTTACCCTCACCCCTCTGCCCCTCCCTTTTTGATGACGCTGCTAGCTTCAGTCACTCACTCCCGTGGCTTTCTGTAGAGTCGCGTTGGCTTCAAATTGTAACATGTTGAAAATAGACGGAAAATACGAACCCCCCTGGTTGAGGTGCGTTGTAGCCCTCACTTCTTTCCATGGTTCAGTAGTTCAGTAAAAAACCGCGGATATTGTTCCACTAAATTTGTGAAAGCTTTTCTCCCCTGTTGCGGGAAAACTACTCTCACAATTTTAATTAGCTCAAAAGTAATTCATTCTCAAAGCAAATATGGTCAGTGCGTAGAAACAAACTTTGCTCATCCTATCTGAGAAGTTTAGCATTAAAGGACTCCATGAGGGCCAATATATTTTATCACTTGTATACTCGGAGTCTTTCTAGAGGTCTTATTAGTGCTTAGACCACAGATTTCAAATTGTTATTCTTGAATACAAATTTTTGAACAATAGAAATTGGAATTTTGGGTCTTTCGTTTCCATCGGCTTAATTATCACAATTTAAAACAAAAGTGGAATTCTCCTCAACTTTTTTCGCGTTGCGCGTGTGTGGCGTCGTCAAAATGCTAGAAGGCCCACCCGTTTGATGCGGCAAGCGGTAGATACTAGCAGATGGTGTCCATACACACGCACAAGCATACACAGCTTGAAGATGATAACAACGGCCGCCCGCCCGTCCACCCGCCACTGTGACATATGTGCGTGAGTATGTGCTTAGAGTGGCTCAGAGCAACCCATTGTAGCAAGCGAATTTATTGGTGTGATGAAAATCCGGCGCTCGAGAGACCATCTGGTCCAGGCATTTCGGTGACAATTAGCGAAACTAACTACTAAACTTTTTTACGCCCTTCCGCCCGCCTACCTTCTATTACTGTTGTGAGCTCAGCAATGTTGCAGTGAATGCAACCCCTCTACGTCTCCACATTCAGTTCTCAAATATTTCGTTCTCATCTTACTTTTACCTGCCAAGTGTAAGTTTACAGTGAAGAAAAGCCTTTAAATGTTTTTTTGCGATGTTTTAATCCTTGTCTGTCATTGACACGATGATTGTAGGTGGTATTCTTCACGAAGTGAAAACTTGCCACTCCTTTTAATTCCCCTTCGCTCTCAGGTAGTTCAGCGTTACTGAACATCATTCTGCTGTAGGTCGGCAGATGTCGCACTTTAAGATATTATTCCTCTTAAGTTAAAAAAGCATCAGAAATAGACATTGACTAACCTGTTAATGGGCGTACTTTGTGCTACTTTGCTACCAGCCTCTCTGGGAGCCAGTCCTGTGCCAGTGGCTGGTCGGCGTGCGAGTAACAACAGTACGGACAACTCTGTGTTCGGTAGCTCGCCGCAGCATGTCACCACATCGGGAAGCTGTTTTCGGCCTACCACTCCCTCTTTCCTTTACCGGAGAGGCCTGACGCCCCGAGGAATCAGTCGCGCTACGCCCAACAGTAGTGGTAGCAGTAGCGGTGGTGGGATAGGAAGCGGCGTTGCCTCCTCCACAACCCTCGCCCCAACTACGGCCAACTCTGCCGCCACGTTTCTCTTCCCCTCCACTTCCGTTCCTTCCAGCGTCGGGGCATTCTCACCTTCCGCATTCCATGGATGCTCACCACAAGTTAACAAACCCGGTGAGTATTTTTATACCGTTAGTTCTATGTTCCAACACGCTCATTCAAGCTTGAACCTGAGCCAATTCAGCGAAATTTAACAGACTTCGCCTTCAACGCTATCTACATTAAGTCTCCATGCCTTGAACCTGAGAGAAGTCAGACTTAATAATTTGTTAACGATCTCTAAAGCGACTCAAAGCCAGTATTCTAATGTGTTCATTGAGGTGCAGATTATGGATGATTAACAACTCTATCGAAAGACAAAGACGGTGTTGTTGTATCTATTGTGTGTTTGCTCTTTGCTCTCGATTAATTCCATCATACGCTTGGCTAACTTTTGAAGGTTACTTCTCAACTGCTGACAGCTACCAACAAGATCCTTCCCAGTGAATATACAAACGCATCGCTGAAGATCAAAATTGAATTTTTAGGATGTCGTTGCAATGATTCAGCGGCCATTATATATTTTTGCCTTATTCATCGGCATAAATAAAAGTTTTGTTAAAGTTTATATGACAAAGAATGGTCATATTCGTAGCACAAGACATAAGGAGACCGCGACATTTGCGAGTTTTAGCATTGAGCTACTGGGATGGCCCTTATGATACTCCAACAGATGCTAAGTGTATGCTGAAATTGATGTTGCAGCACACTGATTGGTGGGTGTGGTGGGGTTTGTTTTATTTGATCGCAGTTCGGACACAGAGAATGTTTAATGATTCCGAAAATTTCCTTTTAATCAGTAGATAGAATCATCCGTTTACTAAAAATTTTCCCAACTCTAAGTGATTTCGCCTCTTGAGCTAATGTTGAGATACACAACCTTTGGAATTAAACACAACATTTCAAATTTGAGTTATTCCGTGGATTTTAGTACTTTGTCAATCGAATAATAAGCTAATTGGTTCTATTTGGAACCTCTGTTGTTGCTTTCTTTTTTGAGAGCCTCTCTTTGGAATTAGTCATCGTAGTTTTCAGGTTTTGATCCTAAAAGTATAGAGCCGTACTCATCCTTTGTTCAGTGCTAAGCATCTCCCAACCTTTAATGTGCTCGATTCTGGTGGTCTGCTCCACTTTTGTTTGAGTGCATCGGGCATTGATGATTGAAACGGTCAATATTGCGCGCGGAATGCTCAAATACGACCTATTTTCCTACCGCCTCTTCATTTATCATGCGTGTCGATAAAATACCACAATGTTACCACCATTCGTTTTTTTTTCTGTAGGTGAGGCAAAAGACGCACAAAATAATTCCGCTGTGGCAATGGCGTTTGCAGCGGCCGCTGCCGCTGCAGTCGCTGCAAACTTTAGTGGTGGGACTGGAGGACCCGGCGGAGGAGGGGGTAATGGAACCGTCCCTTCATTGAGTCACCACGCGTGGCCCTCCAAGCCCTGCGGTTCTAATCCGGGATCTACAGCGGCCACCAGCTCCTCCTCTAATGGCTCTTCACCCGCTTCTGCTCCGGGCATTGCACCACCTCTATTCCCACGCAAGCCTCAGGCATCAACTAACCCGGCAAACTTTATGCTTTCACCTCAGGCCATGATGCTTTACCACAACGCCCTACAGAAGTCTACTAACGCTGCGGCTGCCGCTGCTGTTGCTCCGTTTTACTCTGGGCGCAGTCAGCCTCATGATCCATTCCAGTCTCCCAACTACGATTGGTGGCTGAGTCGGAGTAGCTACTCACGCAAGGATGTCCCTATTCCACCACCTCCACCTCCGCCTCCGCCTTCCACTAACACTAATGGTGATGCCTGTTCCACCACTGGCGGCTCCATGAAGGGCGAAGATCTATCTACTTCGACAGTTGTGGCAAAGGCTATGAAGGTGGAAAGCAGTGGGAGCGGAGGAGGTGGCGCTTCGGTAGCGGCACTGTTGGCTGGCGACGAGGCTGGATGTAGTGACTATGAAGAAGAGTTGATGGATGAAGACGGCAGGATTCCACAGGAAGGCGATCCTGACTTCGTTGAGACGACTTGTCGGTGGGGCAACTGTCAGTGCCAGTTTGAATCACAGGACGAACTTGTAAAGGTAGCTTTCTTTACAAGTGTATTGCACCCCTTGTTTACGCGACTATCACACTTCACTGTCTTGTATTTCTACTAGTGTTTTACTACAATGGCACCTATCGAGGCCAGTTATGTGCGTGTGCATGCGTGCATCATTCTTGCCTGGGAACCCACAGAATTTAAATCATCAGAGTCAATTTAAACAAACCTACGGATAGAGGGCATCGACTGCAAAAATTAATCACCTCCCGCAGGGGTAGGGTGTGTTTGGATAATTAATGACAGCAACGGTATCACTTACCCAAACACAATACAAGGTTTGAAAAATCTTCCCCACTTTAAATAATTATAGACTCGATTGGGAGTTCACACTACTCGTCATCTGCTTTTTACACTTAACAATAAACCACATTTTGTTCTTATAATGAGAAGAGTAACTTTGACCATTAAACACAAACTCTTCCACTATCTATTAAAAAATTTTCGCTTTTGCGATTAAGAGGGAGGGAGGAAGGCTTATTGTTTACGGACCTTTTAAAATTACAAAGCCCTTCCTTCACTTTTGCAGCTCCTATTTTTACCAGGTACTCAATGATTACGACTTATTCCTTAACCTATGCAGCACATCAGTAACGAGCACATCGCGGGCAACAAGAAGAGTTTCGTTTGTTTCTGGCGCGAGTGTGTGCGCGGCGCCCGACCCTTCAAGGCGCAGTACATGCTGGTGGTGCACATGCGTCGCCACACTGGAGAGAAGCCCCACAAGTGCATTGTAAGTTGGAGGCTAAAAAATGGGTCAGCATTTCGACTTCTTTAATGCCGGTTAAGGAAACTTAGTCGAGGGACCACCCATAAGTATTCGTGTGTATGTGTGAGTGAGCATCCCAATCTTCTGCCCCCTCAATTCACCGCCCTCCTACTTTTCTCTCAGTTGAAGTTCTTAAGCTCGCAGTCTGCTGCTGCTGGTGGCGGTGGGTAATTGATGAGTTCGTCGGAAGGTCTTTGAAGACTGAGTAGGAGGGGAGGGAGAAAAGTTGATAAGACTGAAGCCACCAATTGGTGGGCGGTCTAGCTTGGCGTCAGTTAATACTCCACCTCTCCCCTTCTCTTTTCACCCCTTCCCACCCTGCCGCCTATAAAGTCGTCTCCTGCAAAATTCGTTCAGTTTTTTCGTGAATTAACTAAAACATTTGCTTATACTTCAAATAGTAATTTCCAAGCCTCTGTTCATCACCTTTATCAGAAATGGTTGGCAAGGTTTGTTGACCGCTGAGGGGACTTCTGGCTTTTTCAAAAAGGCATGCATGCTGTTTGAGATCACTGCTAAATAATAGAAGTTAATAAAGCGGTCATCTTCAGCATCCAAGCAGTGCTGTACCAACGTTGGTCAAAGGTCTTCAGCATAGTCGCTGGTGTGGTACGAATTCTTTCCATGCCGAACATTAAATTACCATTCATTAATTTCCATATTTTGGTCCATAAGACAGTTTTTCAACATGCATGGTTGGCTCATTGCTGTCGGTTAACTTTTCACAGTCGTACAAGTTTGGTTCCTCTAAGTTTTATCGGAACGGGTTCACAATGTCGCAAGGTTTTTCATTTACTCACCAGCACGAATAGCTTTAAAATGCGTTTGAAATGAGTTTGAGCGGTTAAAGTTCCTCAAGGACGGTGCCACACCGATCTTTCTACATTTTTTACATATCGCATAAACTTTTTTCGGGCCCATAAAGCTGTAGATCGTAGATGAAGTTGCTTTTGGTGCTATGAAGGAGAAGAAAGAAAGGCGGATACGATTCACTCTGTGCGATTTGTTGTGTGATTGACAGGGCAAACAGTAGGCCTGTTGACTGTGGTTGGGATTAATGTGTGAGCCGTGTCACATTTTGCACCTTGTCTAAATGTCTTGATGGACAGCTCCGGCTTTCCTACACATCAGGTTAGGTCTCGCCGCAAAGAAGGGAAGGCTGTTAATGCAAAGCTCATATTAGATCGCGCTTGTTTGTTTGCAGAGATGGTTTGTGGTTTTCACTTACCATTATAAATAATGATTAGGCAGATGTTCACTCAGACGTCGCCAACGGTGGTCGATTCTGGCAGTGTTTGCTGCGCAGTGGCGGATTTTAATTCCGCAAATGGCGTCTGCATTCAGTGGAAATGAAGATTAAGTCGTAGTTTCCTTTCTCTCACGCACTCCACTACGCTGTGGTGACCAACACTTCACTGGACGAGGCGAGTTCCCAGCCACTGGCATCATTACAGTCGGAATAAAATACACATCCCACCCTTTGTGTTTGTCACATGCATTTGTTGTGCTCAGGTGGAGTCAAAACCTGAAGTACTTTTGTCCTTCTTTACCTCGTGTGTGCGCAGTTCGACGGCTGCTCGAAGCGCTACTCACGGCTGGAAAATTTGAAGACTCACCTGCGCTCGCACACGGGAGAGAAGCCATACCAATGCGAAGTGCCAGGTTGTAACAAAGCCTTTAGTAACGCCTCCGACAGGGCCAAGCATCAGAACCGCACACACAGCAACGAGAAGCCCTATGTCTGTAAGGTCATGGGCTGCTCCAAGCGTTATACTGATCCCAGCTCTCTCCGCAAACATGTCAAGACTGTACATGGTGCAGAGGTAAGTCACATTTCCCTGCCTCCCACTTTGACATTCACTTTCATGGCAAGATTACATAGTTTCTTGCCTCACTTTAACGTTTGCGGCAGCCTCCTATTTTCATTTGCAAATGTTATTAGCATCAATTCCGTCATTACTCAGTCAAGATAGTTCGCAGGCGAACCCATCTTTGAAAACCGAATTAAAAAAAGCTTTTGAAACTATTTATCTGCTAATCACCACAGAATCTAGACATGATTATTGACAGAGCAAAAATGGCTCTAAGCAATCCAAAATTTCCAAATGAAGTGCAACTAAAATTGCAAAGAAGAATGTTTGCTCATCGTGTATAATTCTTTGGCACAGATGAAACGCTAAATCAAAGCAGATCATGCTCAATGACTTCATCTTTTGATACTGCATACAAGTAAAGATGGTAGCTGTTGGGCGGTTGTGTACCTATGGTGGATGATTCATTCCTAGCATTGCTAATGATGATTGATCCCTGCCATTTTGGACACAAGTGATTCCTACGGGATCCCAAGCCTGGGGATATTGGAAAACGCGCCCCCGGGAGTGTTCCTTTGTAATCTGGTAATCGCAAGTACTTTGAGCTTATTTTATCAAGCCTTTGCATAAACACAGTCAGCGTTTTTTTTAAAAGCCCCATCGTGTGGAATCGAAAATGAAGTGCTCATAGCCCTTTCATTATTGTTGAGCCGAATTGATACAAACTTTTCAGTGAAGAATACTTTGCGATGTTTGTTCTTGCATTTTATTAACAAAACAGTTGGGGAACGGCAAAATTGGCTATAAAACGCTTTGCTTACACAAGAATTTCCCGTTACTCTGTGTAGCTGATGCATCCTTTTCAAAAAAATTCAATTTTATCGTCCGAAAAGGAGACGCAGAGGGAGGTGATTAGTGGAACGAAAATCCCCACCAATATCACTAACCGGGGCGATTCCAATTGTCCCACATCAGAAAGCACAATGTATCCTAAATAAGCAAGGGAATTGCAAATCTTGCGTCTTGTAACTTACACATGCATTAATACCCATTTTCTCGAAAGTTATCAAAATTGAAATGATCACTGTGTTTTACTTTTTCTTTAGGTTTACGCCAATAAGAAACACAAAGGTGAGAGTTGGAGCAGTCGTTCCTGTGGTAGCGGTACCGGCCTTGGAGCGGCTTTTCGAAATTCCGGTGGGAGCGGTGGAAATGGTGGAGGTGGCGGTGGTACCCGCGGAGGACGGGATGGTTCGAAGGGTCCAGCAGATGGCTTCTCTTTCTTTCACGACAGGCGGGGTAACAATTCGAGGGGTGGCGGACGCAGTGGAAATTCAAAGAGCATTGGAGGCAGTGGTGGTGGTGGCAGTGCTGCTTTTGCTGAAGGAGCTCCTACGCTGCCGTCGCAGACTTTAAACCGTGTAGTCTATCCCCACACTCCACCCTATCAGCAGAATGCACTAGGTGTGTCTAATCATAGTCAACACCATGCTTATCCCGGTCCCCAATTGTCCCACACTGTATCATCACGTAATGGCTCTGTGAAACGTGAAGGTCTCACCACCTGGGCTCCCCACCAATATCATGGATGGTCTGGTGAGTGGAGCCAGGCCCATGTTCGTATAAGCGGAGGAGGTGGTGGTGGTGATGGTGTGTATACCACCAGAGATTGGATTAGTCCACGAATTAGTGGCAACTACCAGGAACCACGTTACAGTGAAGGCTACGACCAGCTCATGAGCCAACCCGCCAACATAGAACACTCCGCTGCCAGGGTATGTTTTTGATTGCTTCAAGCTTTGATTACTAAGGCATAACTTATTGCGAGTTGAATTTAACAGACGTACGCAATTAAATTGTCGAATAATGAAGTGTTGACAAGAAGCTGGAACACTGGCGGATTTTGGTAGAGTTTTCTCTTTTTTAGATATCCTGACATTGAGTAACTTTTACAGAGTCTACAATAAATTGTTCCTCTCCATTGTTTTCAAAACCTCTCATACTGTTTTTTTTTAAATACACTAAAGTGCATTTTATGCTATTCAGGTGTAGATCAAACGCTTATTTAAATTATATTGGAACGTTATTCCAAATAGGAATAGGTGTTTTAATAACTTCTTTAGTTCGTCGGGGGCGGTGTTCTGGGCATTAGCCGAACACGTTATCATCACCCGCAGCCATTAGCAACCCAGGCACAGTTTCGCTCCTCCTCTTCTACTTCTGACTCCAATGCGGCAGTTGCGGCGGTAGCAGCCATGGCTCAGGCCACCTCATGTCCTTCTCTGGTAACCGAGGTGGAGAACAATGCCTACGTTCAGACACCGCTTTACACTCCCTTCAAGGCAGAGGGCACCGGAGCTGTCTTCTCTCGAACCTTGCGCGGGCAGAACCCCCACAAAGCTGACACGAGCATACCTTACCAAGCCGCTGTCATCGCGCCACCTCACCCGCCTGCTGCTGTTCCCAGTGGAGGTGGGCAGAAGTTGGAAATGGATGAGAGCTCAGTTGGGAAAGACGCTGCCTCTTCTCTTCTTTCTAGTGAATCAACAGGTGGGAAAACTTATATCTCTAACCTATGTCTCTCCACATTCAAAGGTCATGTAAAAGTCTGCTTAGTTTCCTTTTTTACTAATCGTGTTATTGCCTCTTTTCTGTTCCCTTAGATCGGTGGCAAAACGTAGGCGGAGGCAGCGCATCCTCGGGTGTTGGATCTGGCCTAACGAATATGACTCAAGACAGCGGGTATCCAGAGAGCGAACTTAGAGGCGGCATCACCACACCAACTACTCCTACTCCCATCAAGGACACCTCAGCTTCCTCCTCTGTCGAGCCACCTTACCAACGCTCGGCGGAAGAAGAGAAGATGCTAGGCTGGGGTGAGACCTCCGTCACCGCTACTCCATCCACTAAACCTTCCTCTGGTACAGGTCATTTGCCTCTTGACCAAACCGCTCAAATGAGCACCACCAGTTCACAAGTCAGCAGTGGTCTTGGCTCTATGGTTAGCTCAGGTACCGGATCCAGTAGTTGCGGTGGTGGCACTGGTAGTGGTGGTGGAGATGGAAATTCACGCCGCAGCTGTGTTTCTGCGCAACCCATCGCTTCAACCATGAACACATCCTCCAGCAAGTTGGCCTTTTGGGAGGGTCAAAATGATTCCGATTCTAGCTGTCTCTTTCAGTTATCCACCTCCTCAACAACACATACTACGGTTAGTGAAAGAGTCGACTTCACTCAACCACGCAGCAGCGTTGTACCTTCCTTTGATCCGGCTGCTGATAGTGGTACCACTCCATATTCTGTCAACAGCTGGAATGGCAATCAATCTGAGTCGGCATATGCTACTCATCCTCCATCGAGGGACTATGCATCATCAAATTGGTCAGTTGGACAGCCTTCTGGCTACTTCACCTCTGCCAGCGGTTACTCTACATCCACTGTCTCTGACCAGAGTACATCTCAACGCACGTGTCCACTGTCAGCTAATAGCACCAACAATGGCAGCAGTATTGCTAACAATGAGTGGTCTCGTGCGTCTTACTCTGGTCAGACATGCGGCTACCCTGAGTACAGCTATGGGGGACAAATGCAGTCCATGAACTACCCACTTTATCCCTTAGAAAGTCAACCACCTGCCATTTACCGCGGCGGCTATAGTGGTTGGAGTGATGTGAACATGACAGGTAGTGGCAGCAACGTTGTAACACCCACGTCTTTTAATGCCTCTTACGCGGGACTCTTCTCTGAGGCGGTAAACTCTCGTTTAATGGTTCAACAGCACCAGCAGCACCAAACTGCCCCCAATCTGGAGGAGCTTCAACCAACTCTCTCCTCCTCTTCAATGTCAGGAGGCTTCGGTTTTAGCAGCGGTGGGGGAGTAACCACTGCCTATGATCCATTGAATAGTAACCTCGTGGTCTGTAGCATGCCACCACTCCTTCAAGCAGAAAATGCCGCCTCCGGTCTCCACCCAACGGCATTCAATTAGCCAAAGACGACTGCGCCTCTCCACTCCTCCGTGTCGTTTAACACGGAACTTGTGATATAAACATCTTTTCTCCCATTTTTTTTCGAATCTGTCTCCCTTTCTCTCGTCTCTTACCACGTGAAAAGCGCCCATCTGCCATGTACAACGGAAGCTGGTAATATTGTTATGATTACTAACAGTGTTTAAAGTGACGACAAGGCTGATGTTGGTAAGCACCAAAAAAGAGATTTTTCGAGTGAAATCTCGGTTCATATTGACACCGAGAACAAAGCATTTCATGATCCTCGGCCATCCCGCCCGACCTCACCTCACCATCCCAGTCCTACCTCGCATTCGTCTGCTGCAACTTTAGCAGCTTTCCGTCGTCGTGGGTGCGGTGAAAATCTATACCTCAGCGCTTTAGGGATGAATGGCTGGATGGAGAAATTGGCGAGTTGAGGAATGGATAGAATCAACATTCTTGAGTCCCCTCTTTTCCGAAACGCCATTTTTATTGTAGTAATTAAGTCTTCTGTTAACACATCCCTCCTATCTCTCTTTTGTGCGTGAGTTTGTGTAAATACAGCAACACTATTTACTCGAACTTGTTCCCTTTTTCAATCCGCATTTTTGGTGGAGTTGAGGCGATGGAGAAATACGTCGAGTTGTTTAAGCTGACTTATTTTGCTTATTTGTACTGCAATTCTGTTTTGTGACGACACATCCGCGTTTAAGTCAATTATCAACACTGGAATGTCTGAGACGGAAGAGCACGAGGAATTACAAGACGCCCTTGTCACAGTTTCACTGACCGTGACTGTCACCGATCTGTAAGTCGTAAGTTCCACGTGCCACTTTTGCAGAGGCAATTTTGTTCAGATTAATTTTTCACCTTTTACAAGTGACATTTGGAAGAGTTTGTCATGGGAACTTAGCGTACTAACTTAAAGGAGTGTTGAAGTGCAATACCTCTTCAGAAAGTGCACGCACGCACATACTCATTGAACATGTTCTTTTAATCAGAAGAGAATAGTGCGAATTCCTTCTTCGATAATTCATTTTTCTCCATTTCATTACACTACTTAAGAGCCGCCTTAGGCGAGAATGCAGTTCCAACATTAAGTCGCCATGTATGAGGATGAAGTGCGTTGAGTCATAGGGAGCATAAAAATGCTTCGATTAAAGGAGAGAAAGGAGGCCCTCTCATGCAGATTCCACCAAGGTGGGAAACAAAATTTGTGTGGCCAAGATGGAATCGATATGTATAGAAGTAGAAATCAAGCTTATTCACAATGATACTATAAGATTCCACATCTTTTAAGCATACATCCATCAGAATTCTTCCAACAGTTGGCTTTTGTCGCTCTCGGAAAGCAGTTGAATGCGCAGTGAGATCATTCGAGATGGTTAGTTCAAAGAACTGACCCAAGGGGGAGTAATTTTTTGTCCATGGAATTCTCCATTCGTGCCTCTTTCAATCAAAAAAAACAATGTGAGATCGATTTTGTAAGGTGGACGTAGGCGGGCAATGTCCACAATTTGTGAAGTCATCAAAACATTCAAAAGAACATCACAATTCACAATTTATACGCATAATAAGAAAAGGTAACAGTAATACCTTGAGCTTCGTCGGGAGGTGAATTTTGCTCTCATGTCATAATCCAAGGGACCTTACTTGGAGGTTGTGCGGCCTCAGTTCCTCAGGCATATAAGTAAATGGTTTGTTTCGGCTAACAATGGGGTGCTGATCATAGAGCTTAACATCACGTCTTATCACTGATAATGAATAAAAAGTTGCAACACAATAGTGAGAAGAATTGCTACGATCATTAACAGAAAAGCTATGCATTAAAACTGTCTATATAATCAAGGATAAACATAATGGCCTTTAATCACAAATATGAAGAAAAATGAAGAATACAATGGTTTGCTTATTAAACGTCTTGAATGGATGGCGGGCACTGCGAGGCCCATTCCGCTGTTGTCGGGTGCAACGGTGTCTCTTCTGCCACTCCTGCCCAAGTAAAAGCATTCAGCGTTCTAATAATTGTGCGTCGTGCAGACTCGGTTCGGACATTTGGGGGTTCCGTAGAATGGTCTCGCGAAGGGCGCTAGAGACCATACGCTGTTTTAAATTTAGTGTCAGGCAGACCCAAACTAGTTTTAAATGGTCTAATACTGATGTTGAAGGTAGTTAATGCGTGATTTCGGGCACTTTAAAATTTACGTCCCACGTGCTTACAAAAACGTCAAAAACTATTAAAGCCATTTGCTAGATACACGAAAATTCAAAAATACGATACAGAGGTCAGTTTTTTAAATATATTGCAAGCAAAAGTTTTTGTATATGTAGTTTGTTTTAGTCAGCGATCCTTTCACCATCTTGCAGGAGTCGTTTCGCTTCTGAATTGACGATGCCGAGGCACGTTGCTTCTGTTCATATAAAGAATCTCGCTGATGGAGTTCGGTAATTTATTTTTATTCATATCTAAACCATTCATTAATACTTTGTTCACCTGGGTCGCATGCGTGGGCTAAAGTACAGATCTCTCGTCGCTGCTGTGTTCTTGATACTGTCTTCCGTCGTGAATTAAATTTATCGTGGTTATAGATGAGTACTGTCGTATTTGTTAGTTTTGTGAGGGGTGGCGCATCGGTTTGTTGTTTCCGTTTTAGTCATGAGGATCTGCGCCACGCCTTTGGAAAATTCGGCCGTGTTATCGATGTTACGGTACCTGTGAACTACCATACAGGTCGGCCGAAGGGTTTCGCGTTCGTGGAATATCCTTTTACAGTAAATACGCTGAGAACTTGTATCGTGTTTGAGTGCGTTCATGTTACTTTCCTTTACTCCTTATTACGTTTGATGATGCTCGTGACGCTGAAGACGCAATTTACCACATGAATCACTCTCGTTTCGCTGGGAGGGAGATTACGGTGGAGTTCACTCGGGGTACTCGGAAAAGTGCGTTGGAGTCGCTCTTGTTGCGCACTGTTGTTTTGCTTTGGTTTACTGGATTTTTAGTGGTTACTGCGAGCTCGCGTTCGTTTAGAATTTTCGTTATACCTTCCAAGCTTTTAGCACATGTACCGCCATTTTCACTGATCGCAGTCGAATTCCAGGGCGTTTTAGCTCTCATTTTCTTAAAAATAGTGTAAACGCATCGTTAACGCACACCTACTTTCTTCTAGCGTTGAGTAATTCCCAAATCAGTCTCAGCTGTACCAATCTCGCTCCAATCACTGCGACGCAATACAAAGTCCAGTAAACCTCACATCAGTCAAAGATAACCCAATTCAAAGCAGCCAGTCAGGCGCTCGTACAACCAAGTGCAATGGCCAGTTGGTTCACCCAATGCGCTACACGTTGTTGCATTCCCCCCATATCCCGTTTCTCTGTCCCTGTGTGTGTGTATAGCTCCAGCGGAAATGCGCGCACGTGACAGCGGCAGTCGTGGCCGCTCTTGGCGAAGCCGGTCTCGCTCGCGCTCTCGGTCCTTCCGCCGACGTGACAGGTCATCTCGTGATCGTTCGGATTCCTACAGTCGCCGACGGGGCGGAAGTGGCAGGGGCGGTCGCCAGGATGACTACCGACAGTCATCGAGGGGACGCTCCTACTCGAGGTCGGCAGATGCCGAGAACAGTACCAGGCGTGATGACCGGGAAAGCACAAAAAACGGGCACTGGGCTGAAGAGAGGGGTAGACGTCGGAGGTAAGGTTGTCAATTGTTGTGCTAAGTAGGGAATTGGACTAGTTGGTCCGTTGAGTCAATCACTTTGTTTTAGGTCAAGAGCTAGTTCGCGTGAATTGAGCCGCGGCTCCTCTCGTGGCGGGGTTAGAAGTCGCGATGGTCTTGATGCTCGAAGTTCCCCGGCTCGACGAGGTGATTCTCGTTCATCAGCTGTGGATCGATCTCCGTCCCGTGGGGGTGGTTCTAGGTCACCAAGTCCGTCTCGCGGTGAGGAGGGTTTTTCTCAGTCGCCGATGCGTTCACGTAGCATTTCTCGGGGTCGCTCGGGTTCTCAATAGTCGTCGATCTGCTGAATGTACATTCTGAATGTTCGTTTTATTCGCCTGTCTACTCACATTTACGTCTCATCGCTTTGTTGTGACTGTTTTTAAGTATAAAATTTCATTGATACGCATTGCATTGTGGTGTGGATCTGATGGTTTCTAATGGTTTTCTCCTATCTTTCATTTCCGAAATGGATTTCCATGTTACATGGGTTTTTTCCTTGCCGGGTGGCGATGTATCGTTCAAACTTGAAGGTGCGGTCTTGGTTTCGCTTCGAATTGTGCCTGTTTACGATGGCACCAAGAAAGTTTTTACCATTGTTTTTATTTTTGGGCCGATAAATGCATGTTGCTAGATTTTGGTACATCGTTCGTCCTTTATGGGGTTTGTGAGTGCTTGTCGTGGTATCGCGAATTTCCATTCTTCGTTGGCCATTTGAAGTTGTGCTTGTAATTTACGGTCGGTAGTTGATCGATGTATGCCGTTAGGTTGAGTTCACAAACGAGGCCATACCTCAGAGCTATGGTTCGTTGTAGTACTGCGTAGGCGGGTGCGTTTGTCGGTTCTCTCTCCTGAATCGATGCGTCTGTTCGTTCCGATCTCCGATCTCGTGTCATAACTGTATTTGCTAGGTGATGGGTTGTGACTTCGTAAGTGCTGTGACATTCCCCTTCCCCAGGCAGCGATAACGACAAAGGGTGACGCGGACACAAAAGCAATACGTAAGCAGCTTGAGTTCTACTTCAGTGATGCCAACCTCTCCCATGACGGTTTCTTTCGATCAGAGATTCAGAAGACGTCGGACGCTTCGCTGAGTCTGGATCTCCTCCTTCGTTGTAACAAATTGAAAGTCCTTGGGGCTACCAGAGATCATCTGTTGGCGGCAGTAGACCAATCAAAGTTGCTGGAAGTAAATGCGTCTGGTGAGGTTTTCTTTTAACCCTTATTTACCCTGTCTCCAGGCACCGCCATTCGAAGGAAGACGCCGATTAATTCCGTGTCCACACCCACCGATTGCATTGTCCTTGTCACCGGTATCCCATGCTTTCAGTCTCATATCGAAGACGAAGAAGCGAGGATGGATCAAGGAACCGATGAGCTAGAAGCGGAAGAAGTAGAGGAAGGTGATGAGGACGATTTTGAGCAGAGCAAGTCAACTGTAGACGGCGATCAGATTGAGAATGATTTTAGTGTCGATATGGCTGCAATGAGGTCTGCTAGTACAATTGATTGGTTGAAAGACCAAATGAAGGAGTTTGGTTTGGTGAAGTATATCAATATACCTCGGTAAGGGTCATCTATGCTGTTGCTTCAGCCATGTGTACCAATAAGACATTTTAAGCTGCGTTTTTACTATAATACCAACCTTCTATCTATAAGTTCTACCGGCTTCATTTTAGAGTCCTTAGGTTATCTAGTAGGTTATCTAGTAAAGAAATCCTTGTGAGTCTAAGTGTTGAAAGAACTTCAATTTCTAAGAAATGGAGGTTATTCTACATACAAACGAGTCTAGTGCTTATTTCAAAGCACAAAGTGTGGACACCACGACTGCCACCTTGGTTCGTAATTTTTTTCCCGAGAACTGGATTTGGCGAAATTGATCTTGCCGACCACGTCAAATTTAGTTAGCTGAGTTGCCTCTTGTTTTTGCTTGTTCTGTACAATTTACTCACATTGTAATGCTAGATATTTACGGTGTGGATGGTTCACTTCTCATATTTATATGCCATGTAGAGTGAACTACGCTCATCGGCAACCTTGGTGCTTAAAATATCCTCAAATTTTTGAGCTGCTTTCCCAGGTAATGAACATACTTGGGAAGGATTTTTAGATTCGTGCTCCTGGATTTCACTCCTTAGGAATCCACTAACTACAAATTCGGCCGTTCTTGAAGCAATCATTTTAATTATTGAATACAATTTCATTCAATTACAAAGAAGTACAGAAATCTCAAAGGCTTTGTTACATAGCTTTAAGACATCTGGAAACATTCGTGGCTTTGGATTTGTGGAGTTCGCTTCTAAAAGCGCCGCCAAACGCGCCGTCTCTGCTTTGGCGCCGACGGAGAAGGATCTTGTGTGTTCGTCATATCTGGGGGAAAGCATCTGTAAGTCAAGCATGATTGATTGGTCGTTAAAGATTTCATTAAATTTGGTAGCCTACGGCCCCGGCAACCAGCGTCCATTTTTCCCCGATTAAATGGCTGTTACGAAACTGTTCAATTGGAAGAAAGGTTTGCTTTAAGGGCTCATGGAGGTATGGACGAGTAAGTCATGTGGCACCTTAGACCCTCAAATTGGCTTTTGAGCCAAACTGTAACGGCCGTCTCAGTAAGAACCCACAAATGAATTGGTTGGGATTACTCTAACCTCATGGGAGGTCGAATCGGAAAATGTCATTTTGGCAGGCATCTATTGGTACTGGTATTTGTGACCCGCTAATAGGTTACATTGAGGAAGGGGAAGGCGGCTTGTAATTCCTGCTTTGGAGGCCCATGTAACCTCATCACTCCTCCAGTGTTCCAGGCGCAAATTAAAGGTGCTGAAAGAAGATATTCCACTTCTTTCATGATGCCTTTTTGTTGCGCTTGATATTACTAAACTGTGGTTATGGAAATAAGTTTGCTGTAGTGCAGCGCTAGTAGGAGTGATCTGACGTTTGGTAGGATGGTTAATGCCAAAGGTGCGGCTGAGAACGGTTGGTTTTACAAATTCTCAACTGGCCTCAGGGGAGTTATGACACTGTCGTAGTGTTCAGGCTGGGGTAGTAGTCCAGAGGTCTCGAGTTGGTCTCTATAATTTTAGCCGGAAGGAAGGTCGTCTCTCTTGCTTCAGCCGTCAATACCCCGGAGGCGGGATGGACGCCGAAGTTGGCTCCATACGCTACGAATCTAAGCATAAAGGAACGATTGGCGCGTCAATTCGTGTGGCGATGCTGCTCGCGGCGATCAAAACAGGTCGTCTCGGTCTACCGCAGACTCTTTGCTGCTGGCTATCGCATGCCGAATCCATTGGATGTCGAATGTACTTCATTCCTGTTCTTTCATGTTTACTGCATCGTGGAATATGTCATGGCACATTCGAGTTAAAAGTGGAATGCATATTCCAGTTTTTTGGTACTGGACAAGGTGCGTTTTAGCTTTGTGTAGCCTGAGTTTTGTTGTGAAGACTCATTAGTGCTTCATTGGGTTGCAAACATTGTAAGATGTGCTGTTATAGTGGGCATTCTAGAAACTGTCCATATGCCGCTGCGGAATTCGTAAGTTTCGTGGAGCTGGAGAGGGATACATTAGTAGTTGTTCACCTTTGGATTTGGAGTTTACGTCTTTTAAATCATTTTGATGAATAAATTTCAACCTCACGATCTTGCTTTTTGGTGGTCGCACATTTGCGTTACTAACGAAGAAAACTAAGGCTTTTTGCAACTTCTGCTCCAGTGAGAGTTCACTTTGATATGGTGGAAGCCAAGCGCTAAATCATCTACGGTGATGTTTCTCCACTTTGGTGAGGTAATACAATAGGAGGCTTCAATCTTGCGAGGAAGATCACATTGATGTTCGAGGGTCTATGGCGTTGATGCGATTTGTACGATTTTAATCTTTGTAGAAATCTCGTGCAGCGTTACGACAGATGACTGGTTCGACATTGATGCTCAGCTGCTGTACGCCTAATTTTCTAAGGTTCCCATCACATCCCTATAATTAAGCCATTATTTAAGTTAAAATCTTTTATATTAACTGCGGTGTTTAGCGATTTGATCCTTTGTGGTCTAAATAATTACATGCTGATGGCCAATATATGCAATCGTCCAAAAGAGCTAAATGATTACATCTTTTCTAACACCTCTCGTATAACCTAGAGTACTTCATTGTGGAAGTTGAAGCCTTGCGTGCGTAGCCCAAGGCAGGTTCTTTGTGTATGGGAAAATTGATACCTAATCATCATCTGGGTTATCAGACTCCTCTGCTGTTTGGCATCGGCCGTTGGGATGGTTAACCACCGCTTCCATTTTGCGATTTAGTAATCTGGCTTGTGAACATGGTATCTAGCTATTTTTGTCTAAGGACATTCGTATTCTTCACTATTTTATGGTTCTTATGACCCCTCTTTCCATTTTACTACGCTTCTTGACAGGGAGCGTCAGTTGATACGCCCATCTCACTTTAGATCGATTAATCACTGAAGGCACAGAGACAGGTGTGGGGATAGTGAGGGGTAAAGAGCTGCGCCTTCTGCCTTACCTCGATTGGTTGACTTGGCGGCCGCGGTTCTATGCATGGCTGCGGGCCTGGACCGGGCGCATGCGGAAGAGGGCTGACCGGCTTATCGCATGTGCGGAGCGAAAACGCCGGGCATCCATGCTCCACCTGCCTGATGACTGCCATATCGAGACGTCAACTTCTACCGCTAGAACCGCCGTGATTTCACCTCCGATGGCGGAGGGGGTGGTGTCTGTATTGGAAGAAGATAAGTCTCAGATTTTGGCGTTGCCTGGTGACTTTTGCCCCGGAACTGTCGTTGAGGTGGGTTTCTGAAATCACATCGAGTTATTGAGTCGGCTCTCTATCCGCTGAAATACTCGAGATCGAATTTGGAGTTTTTTTAGCGTTTCCCTTAGGAAGGAAGGATTGCGCATTCCTGAAGCCAAGGGTTTGAAATTCATATTGGCCATGACGATTGCAATAATTGGAGGCGCTTGTCTAATGTGTTAATGTAATGGCAAAGTAATTCCCTTGTGATGCTTTTTTTGGGAGGTTCATCCTGTTGACTGAGTCGCAATGGTAGTTTATATTGAGCACTGTTTTTGGTGCGAAATTAGTGTGTAATATGGGCGCTGTTAGGTACTTACCATCAATTTTACTTTTCAAGTGACTTAAATTTTATCAAAATCAATTCTTTCCGTACGAAGGTGTATTGGCCGTTGGACGAGGAGTTGCGACAATTGGATCCACGACAGCAGATGCGTCGGGTGCGTGCTGCCATAGAGCACAGTATACTACAACCACACCGTCTTCTACGCTCAGTAGCTCACTTTGACACCAAACCATGTGACAACCTGCAGCCCCTGGAAGAAATAGGCGAAGGGACGGATCACGTCTCCATTCCCTCCACCTCCCAATATGGCGCAATCGTTCGCGTCTTCGTGCGCTTTCGCGAGGCTACAGAAGCGCGCACCTTCGCCTGTCTCCTATCCCACTGCACTATAGGAAACGGCGGTGACAGTAGTGGTGGGTGTTTTGCCTGGGGCAGTGTACTTGAAGGTCAGAGAGAGCGTGCGTACTGCGCTACTATTGCCGCTGCAAAGGCAGGTGGTGCTGAGCGTCGGCGGAGGGTGCAAGTGGCTAAACGCCGGAGAAAAGTGAATCAACAACACTATCGACCATCTCAGCCTCAAAAGCTGACTGCACCAGCGGTGGTGGATAATGGACTGCCAAAACCAACGAGAATCGTGTTTGATGAAGAAGGGAATTCTCCGTACCAATCATAATACTGTTGGATGACATATCGCGTTGTGAATTCATTTTGTAATGAATGTATTGTTCATTGAAGTAGATCTTTGGCGGGTAGGATTGAGATCCATGTGTCTGCAGCAACTAATCGGCGGCACTGATGGCTGTTCCCAGTGGCGCCGCTTTTGGGCAGCCTCAGAAGGCTTTACTTCCATGGCACTTAAGCGGGCACGGTTACTCACTTCTGAGTTTGGGTGTTTTCGTCGATTGTCAAATGGAGTCAAGGATTCCATTGGTTTTTGCATGGTCATCTAAATTTCCATGAAATTCTTTACCACTTTTGGATCGGAAAATGTGCCGAATGTGCTCACACGCAATGTTGACTAATTGCACCCTTGGCTGTCAGTGATCTCCCCAACAAATGCATACTCATCGAATATCTGTTTTGGCGGTTTGCCTATTTTGATGCGCAGTAAGGTGGAACATATTAAGCTATGCGTTGCGAACTGCACCGTGGATGTGTTCATTCAAGCAATAGTCCTGGAAGCTGTAGAATATCCTCCCCCGCATGCAAACCAATGGTCGTAGAATAGCTTGTTTTAGGCCAATACGCATATTACACAAGTACCACAAAATTAGAGTTCGTGCCACATTTGCAGTGGTAAACAATCCCAAATCAAGTTGGCGGGTGTGGGTCACCTATTTCCCATTTATGCAGTTTTATAGAGAAAATGTGACATTTTAGTATCGTCAGCTTGCAATTGACCAGTCGTGATGTTGCAGCTTTAGCACTTGGTGGAGTCTCGGCCCACAGGAAGGGATTAGCTCCTTAGTCTCTGCCCAGTACACGGCCCATGAAAGCACGAGGAGAGGAATGTATGGTGAAAGTCACTACATATGCGGTTGCATTGCTTCCAACGGCATGTGACGTGTAAGAGCATGCGGGGGAGGTTAGTTGAGTTGCAGTGGAGGTGCAGTGATTGTGGTAGAGACGGGTGGAAGTGGAAGTGAAGTGAACTTACAAGCAAAGATGAGATGAGCGGATGTTTGGGGAAATTGTATGATGGAGTGGACTTGGAATGTGTCACCGGAGGGAAGCTACAAAGGACTGAAGTTCCCTTTCAATTAATTTCTTGGCTTCGCTGATTATTTTACTTTTCAAATATCCAGCAGGGATGAAAATAAACCACTTCTGGACGTAGACGTCATCAAAAACTGGTGCCGATAATTCCACTTTCACCTCTGGGCGGACGCCGTTCTTCACTTGCATAGAAAGGTCCAACTTTATTCCTCCGATTTTTATGGTATCCAGGAGCTGAAATATGAAAAGTTATTGTCAGAATAACTGGAGGTCAAACGGACAGTGAAAAATGGCATTAGTTAATGGGAAAATAAATTCCATTGCTTTCGCAAGTTTAGACTTGATGTATAGAGTGGATAACTTGCTGAAGTAGGAGGAATGATTGTTAACCCGGTTGCATTAATGCAAATGCTGAAGGTGTAGGTTGTCTCCCCATGCATTAAGGTCTGGTCGAAGTAAAGCGGGCAGGAACGGACTATGTTGTCAACAGTCTGCACGTGAGTGTTCACGGAATTCGCAGTCAGGTAGTGTGGTGCGTCGCGAAGAATGCTATCGATGATGGACTCTACTGTAGAGCCTGTGCAAGTGGTGTGAGAAGGATGGAGAGGTATGTAACTCACCATAAGTTAAGACGGAGACTGGCAGCAGTGTCAGTTGAAGCAGTACGGGAAGGAGGTGGATGGAGTGCATGTTAAAGGAATGAAGCGTTGATGTGCTTTACTGGTTCTAGTACTGTGGTTTTAAGTCGCTATGGTGGCACAAAGAATGCGATTGGAGAGTAGGAATTACATCAGAGGAGAGGGTTGGAAGACGTGGGGGTGACACAAGGTGGCACCACTGTTACACCTGTTAAAGTGGTCTGGTAGTTTTGGAGATAGTGTGGGGGTGATAGAGCGTAAAATTGCGCCTTGTAATGTAGCTTAGAATCTGCAGAACATTTGACATTCAACTCACTTCACCCGAACTGCGTTAAAAGGTAAAAAGGAGTTTGCAAAGTAACTGGCCCACGTTTTGGCTACCGAGTTTATTGTTTTAGGATAAGTGGAATCTTTGGGGAATGTAAAAAAATTAGTTCAAGGCTATTTCAGGTATGCAGGGCAGTGCGAAGCGAAATAGGCATTAATGGACATCTGGCATTGCGCGTTGATGTGCCAGAATGTGCAGGATGGAGGACGTGCCAATGTAAGTGGTAAAATAACCGCCAAAGTTCAACATGCAGGAGGGCTCAAATGATATTTCGATGCCCATGGTTTCATGCAGAGCAACTAGCAAAAGGGAATAACGCTAGCCCTAAAATACTTGGAAAATGTTTGTTACAGAGTTGTCTACAAAGTATGCAAGGGTAGGGATGGATAGGATCCAAATGTGTACAAGTGAGCAGCTCTGAAGTAAAAATTCACTTAATAATAGAATCCAAAGCCTAATTTCGCAGGCCTGTGTAATCATTTAATCAATATGTGTCAAGGCCATCATGATTAGCTGGCTGAAAAAGCTATATGTGAATCTAATGTGTGTTTTTACTTCGCATGTTACCTGACCGCAAGAGTTTGGCAAAGGCGTGCGTCAAGCTGCGTCATAAGTAGTTAGTTAGTTTCAGACTATTGAGACTCGTTAGCCTCAAACCCAGTCGAGCTAGCACAAGTCGTTTCAGCATACCAACCATGTAGATTAATTCCTTTTTACGGCCTCACTTTCATTATACAGTAAATATGAAATTAAACTGACATGATCATGCTTGGTGAATCCAAGTATTGTCATATATGTTTGAGTGGCTCTCGAGTGCGCCCTTTAAATCCATTTTAGAATTCCAGTATTTCCTTCACTATTGTTACGTTTCCTTCGTCACAGCAGGATGATGGGCTTAACTTATTCAGTTTATGGAGGCAATGGAACGTAAAGGATCGCAAAGTGCTTTGTGGTCCTAGAACAGTGTTAAATATGGTCTTGCTGTTTGATATTTTAGTCGAAAAACGCTGATTTCATTTACTTACTTCGTGATACGACACAAAAGCCTCTGCAAACGCATCGTTCACTTTTTCACCTGCAACAATCCATAAACATAGGTCTGGTTTTGTGATATCGGATAGATCTTGGATTATTATTGTGCGACCTAATGTAAGTTGTGGATTAAGTCGAAAGGCGAAGCAATTGGCTTTCTTTTTGATCAAGGGCTTTCATTTTACCGGTTGGTAATCTCCAGAACACTTCTATTCCCACTTATTGAGCTTTTAACTAATTACTCAAATCCGTGTAGCTGTTGGACCATCCGTAGTCTAGAGATCGCGAAGAGAGGGGTTCATTTTGCAGCATTATCCTCTTCACAAGCCCTTTAACCTATTTTAAAACAAGTTAAGAATTATCCTAGTTTTATCCTGCAGCAACCCAGGCATTAGGTTGAGCTAGATGCATCTATTCTAGGAGGAGAAATGGGATTAAGCTTGGGCTCGACTCACAGGCTAGCCGACACGCATAAGGGCCAGACGAATACCAAAGTAACCGCCAGATATCAGGTGATCCCAAACAAAGCAATCCACACACTGTATCAAAACTGACTTAAGTTTGACCGCACGATGGGTAAAACTCACTACCCTTTCACTCTTCCTCTTATTACCAAAACTGTGTGTTCTTCAAATTGACGACTGCCATCCATCATATTCCAATAACATTGCCTTAATTTTAATTACACGAAACAGGCAATATCGAGAGGCAGCACTAGAAAAACTTTTGGTGCATCAACGCTTCAGAATGAGGCAGAGTCCTCAGCGGCCTAATCCTTTGCCGTACATTGATGTGCAGTAAACAGAGGCTGAAGCTTCCAATATGCTCTTCAACGCAAAATACGAAAGCCCTTTAGCTTATATTTTGGCTGCGTTATTTTGCAGGATAAACTATTTGCGAGATAAATTAGCTGCTAGGACTGATAATTGACTCTGTGGTTTCACTTCAGAGTTCGGTAGAAAGCATCATTTTGGCCTACTTTAACCCGACTTTTATTACTACTTTCAGATCTTCTAACAACTTCTACTTCTGCGTACCGAAAGATTTAAAACAGGACATGTGTTACGTGGCGAAAGGATAAAATGGAAATAGGATGACTGGCCTTCTCCATCCGACTACTGTAATGACATGAGGAAATTGACAACACCCTTGCAATCGGATTATTTACGCTTCAGCCCTTCTTCGCAGTTCACAGTCGACAGTTGTACCACTTTGAGGATGCAATCTCGGTCATCGTTTCTCTGTGAGGAGTTTGCCACTCAAAAATTAATTATACACTCACAGCACAGGGGAACACTTGTCTGTCGCATTTAATACCCTCTCGAAAAGTGGTGCCAAAGTGTTAACGTTTGGGAAACAAATAAGTCCGAAATTGCCAGTTTTTCTGGCACTGCATCAGAATAGTTGAGAGTAATGGGTAGTGACGAAATAAGTAATGATCATAGTATTCTGGAGATTATGAAGACTGTTGCTGGGAGGTGGTTACCAGTATGTTCATTAGTTTAACAACCGTACAAACCATACCTCAAATGTACTTAAATTGCGGTGATTAATGCAAATGTTGCTTCCGGTGAGCAATAAATATGATTTCTGTATAAAGGTTATTTACTGATCAAGTGATGACATTTCAGTTACCAATTGAACCGCAACCTTAAGGAACTGGTTTGATTTTATTGTTTGAGCCTATGATGCTTGTGTCTGGGATTTAATTATGACCTTGTAACAGAATATGGTGTGCATTCCATTATTGCTATAAGTGGTGATTGCCGATATCGAATGAATTCGTTTGGTATTACTCATTATCTTACTCGAAGTATTTGCAAGGCAGAGTCAACAAACCTTTTATGCTCATTATGACAAGATTAAAACAATCGGAGGCAAAACTGGGTAGGCGCATGCTGACAGCAGAGAACTTGGAGCCTCTGTAACTGAAGGTTCGAAGCAGCACCTTCAGCTGCTTCATTTGAGGTGGACCTTCTGTTAGAAAGATCTGCGACATTTGTTTAACCTTTGTGGATATTCTTAAGAGGGTCCAGGTAGAATGCACAAAAGTCGGGTTTATGACATTCCTCTGACGAATGGTGCGGCTATTTGAAATTTATGCAAATGGAAAGCCTTGAAATGCCCTTCCAGGTGAAACACAGTTTGGTAAACTATTCCACAAAAAACGCTGATCGCTAAGGCTGCTATGGGGATTTTACTTTATCCAAGTGTTGGACTGGTGATTTGCCATGTCGCACTCAGCCTCTCTGATATGGCATAAGCACCGAAGTAGAGTCCCATGACAAACAGCCATCGAGCTGGATAGCGTTAGTCACAAAACAAGTATCATTTAGAGTGCTCACCATTTCCACTTGGTCTGCTTGATGAAGTGCCAAGCGTTATCCCACGCGAGCATTTTGGCAGTTGAATTAATGCAGTAACCAGAGGATTATCAAAAGACATTTGAGGGAGCATGACTGATATGTCATCGAAAAGGGATCTGGAAATCCATCCTTATCCTCAAATAAAACGAAGGCGTAGTCTCAAAAACATTCATCGGTTTAACCTTAATGTATGCAAATCAAGGCGACCAAAAATGCTAACGAAGCTGATTCCTTTAAACAAGTCATTGGGTGAGGACTTCAGATCAAGTCGCCTAAGTTTGCAGTTGTGCTTTGGACATGCTTGCCATTTACCGCTATTTTGAGGAGACTGTCTCTTTATGATTGAAATCGATTGCTAATTGAAGTCCTGAATCAGGAAGATTCAAAGTACAGAATTGTATGAAGACTAGCCAATGGTAAGAGCTTTGAGGGTCTGGAACAGGAATGCGGTACAGTGAGGACAACGTTTGAGATGACAAAGATGGAACGAATTCTTAAATTTTATGGGGAACTTACAGGATTTTGATTCGTAGAAACGTTTGATTACACACTTGCTTTTACGGTAGATAAGTTAACTACTTTTAACTTGTGAGTGGAATTGTTTGGTAAAACGTAAAAGACAAACAAAGACCAGGAAGGACTTAGTTACAAAGAGAGGCAGAACTGGAGGTATCTGAAACACACAGAAGTCAGCCTCCACTTTATTAAAGTTCCGAACTCCATCTTAAGAGAAATTTTTACCACAACAAGTGGGAGTGCTATGCTTTCGATAATAAAGGTTTTTGTGCACGTTACTCCTCCATATTTGTTACACTTTGGTTTTTAATAAGTTAGGTAAAAAAGGGTTGTCGAAGTCATCGAAAAGTCCTTTATTTCTACCAAATAAATCAAACGCGATTCCTACCACGCCTAACCTCCCTACCAACGAACATCCATGCAGTTCTTTAAAAAATTAACTTCTCTGATTACAAAGTACTCAGGTTTATTCACTTCATGTTAAGGCATTTTGATATGGAAGGCAGGCGCGGACTGCTTCCACTTTCACCGACAGGATCATATTTTACACATTAAAGTAGTTATTGGGAACGATTGAAGGTTGTTGATGCATGGATGCTGTTGAAGTGTGCGGCTGTAGATAGCAAGTCTTTTTCTGCGTCTGATTCGTTGGATGTATGTTTGTTTGGTTTTAGAAGTTGATAGTAAGTACGCCCTGGTTTGAGGTCACGAGAAAACTTGGAAATGTCACTCAACTTGTTTTTAGAGATAAAAAGGCTTGAGAAGAAAGAGACACTTGTTTGACACCCCTTCTTGCTCAATTCTGCTTAATGCCTACTACAATTAGTTGAAATGGCACGATGTCCAATTCCACGTCCGGCTATTGTCATATTCCATGCAGCCTAGAAAGCGTCGACAAGAGGAATTTGCAATGGAGATTCATGGATCCTCGACTGGTAGAATGCAATAATGTGGTTGATTTAACTTGAAATTGAGAAGATAATGATTTTCATAATGAACTGTCAAGAACAAAAAAATAACTGAGGATCCAAAGTGCACACAGGTTCCTTTAAAAGCGAGCAAAAACTTTAGTGGTTTTCATTTTTCCTTAAATGAAAGAGGAAAACTGAAGCCACACTTTAACGTCATATTAAGAAGGCTCTAAATCAGCAAAAAAGTGCGCTCAAAGACCTTCTTTAATCCCTTGAATTTTGCGGTTGTTGGAGGATGTGTTTTGTTCATGGCTGTTCGTAGGGATCTGTTAAAAAATTGTCATTTTTACAAGCTCCCTAATCCAAGCTTTCAGTAATAATTGAGATTAAAATCCACCTATTTAACGTCATCCTAACGCTCATGTCCTCGATGCAGTTGCAGATGTTTTAAGTATAATTTGACAAAAAATTTTAATCTATTGGTGTCATTACCTATAATAAGTCAGAATAAGCCCTTTATGAAATGTGCTTCGTTGCTCTTAAAGTTTATCGCCTCCAAGCTAATACCCGGAAACTCCGAGTCATTAGTTCACACTCTATTTGCACTTGTATTTGTACCGGAAAGCAATTGTATTGACAGTAAAAAACACCATCCTGCACTAATTTCTGCACATTGACTCGATCCCTTGTAGACTTTTGCCTCGCTTCACTTCACCGTAAAATCACACAATTTCCTTGAATTAAGTACCGGAATCAGATGATGGGAATGAGAAAAGACAATAAACTCCCAACAGAGCAAGGTTGGTCTGACAGAAAAATAAACCCGTTTGTCGAGTTATCAACTGGTAAGCTAAAGTAGGTAATGAGTTTATGTCTATAAATCCTCTTTGAAAATGTGGACCTCTATTTAATGATGCACCACATTGGGCAAATTTTTCCCCAATTTCATACACTTATTACTTCCACACTGCCCAGATAAAGGCACAACGATTAGAAGGAGAGCATCAAGATTGTAACTGACGAGGCTTCCATCATCGATGAGCCACAATTATCCTACCAATTAATCCTATCTCTTCCTCACCCACAGATCTGAATGGTTATTTCATGCAGCCTCATTTCCAATTACATTCAAGTCCCATTCCAGCCCCTCTGAACGTGACAATAAATCATCCGCTCCCTTGGTTGTATGTCATATTAAGTCCTCGCTTTCCTTTAGCATATGAGCTGCAAATGCCGAGAGGTTAATTTAGCTTCTCCAGTCTCCAGAGTAACATTTGCTGGCGCAAAACTCTAATGAAAGCTTTGACCGACTTTAGAATTGAAGATTTCAAGTGTAGATCGTTTACCAAAGTCTTTGACCATCTGTTGGCGACACGCCAACTCGGACTATAAATCCTAACAGTGCACTCTGTAATGCAAAGCAGCAATTTCAAAATTTATTTTAACCATTCAGAAAGGCCACGACTTATCTCGCTTATTTATTGGAAGCCTACTCCGAATATCCAAAACGATCTTCGACAATTTCAGTAGATATGGTTCGTGATGAACGCGAAGACATCCATGAGGGATTAGCGTTAGCTTATTGTCTCATCGATACCATTCTTTTCCTTTTTTGTACAAGATGCAAAATAAACATTCTCTAACCAACCCTCTTATGAAGTTAAGGGTTTAGGAGTCTGAGGATAGGCTGGGAGGACCTGCACGTTTCGCTACTTCATCAAATATCACTAGATCGTAAAATTTCACTGTATAGATAAAGGACTTCGCCCACCTCCACCTGTGATTACCAAACCTCCGGAAAGGCACTTTCCGACACTGAGGTAATAGAGTCGAGAAGAAAAACATGCATACACATGCTTAGAGACAGGCACCTCCAGCACCAGTAAAACTACATCCTAAAATATTTAATTATTACAGAACTGTCATATAAAACACCCAAGATTCAATTTGATAAGCAGTAGGATGGATTGGCTAAATGCCAGAATCGAATTCCAGCCAGGATAGTCACGGTAGCCTCTGAAAGCAGAACTAGAACGGCTTGTCAAATTCACGCCCATCATTCACCGGAGTTGAGGCGTCAAACACTGAGATTCGATTGCAGAAGGCAGACAAGATTGTAAATACAAGTATATATGCTTTCATCGACGAAAAGAAAAATAGGTAACAACAAAACAGCCCATAAATGCAAATCTCGGAGAGAGAGCGCCTGTAAGAAGGCGCTTACAAATGGAAGGCCAGTGGAGCAACGGAGTGCTAACTGTGGGACAGGAAGTGCAAGGAAGTCGGAAGCATAAAGTCACACGGAATGTACACACCACACATCCACCAACAGACGGAAAGGAAGGGAGAAAAGGGAAGAGAAAGAAAGGAGAATGAGAGGATGTTTCAAATGGAGCGTGGTGTTGGTGGTGATGTTAGCAATGGTGTTGGTACTGGGGGTGATAAAACCTCTCTTCGATCGATCCCCGACTCGTCGGCAAATGTGACCTTCAAATGGTAGGGACTTTTTGACCTGCTATTTCGAAGAGCACTGCACAACTATAAAAATAGAAAAAAAAGGCATATGGATCTTTCTGAACAGGGAAAAATTGCTTAAATTTCACCCTGACATAATATGTTTGCCTCGGGAAATAAAAACGAAAAGGTCTTTTTAGGACCAATTGAGGCCATTATAATAATTGGGATGAACAATACGGTTGTTCTTATGGTGGTGAAAGAGAGAAAGCATTTTCTTACCGAAAGCTGGTGGGATGGTAAATCCGATCACATTGAGTGTTTACAGTGCACCGAAAGGGATTTTGGAGCCTAATGTTATCGCTAATGCATGAGAAAACCGATTTAATTTTTTACCCACTATAGCTCACGTCCAACACGAATAAAGGTTCGTGAGACCTTAATCTCAAAGCATGCTAATACGATACGCAGTTCCTTTAACACAGGGGAGAAGCTACACCTCAACATGGGCACTTTTGCCTTCTCAGCGACTCCTCGAAGTGAGGCATGAAAGAAGACATTAGAAATGAAGGGATACCTCACCCTAGGATTGAAAGACAGTGCGCGCTGCCTCACAAGCGGCTTTGAGGTGCTGCAGCCAGCACAATTAAGTCGCAAGAAACCTCGTGAGGGAAGCGACAACTCCGCCTCCTTGTACCGTGGCGAAAGGCTCTTTGAACGTGGATGGAGTCTACGTAGTGGGCTTGCCTCCCTAGTATGGTAGGGAGACGTCGATAGTAATAGTGGAGGAGGCGGATTGGAAACGCCAGGGTTCTTATTGACATCACTATTAATGCGTCCTTCAGTCTTCATTGGCGGAATATCCTCCTCTGGCCGAACAACATGGAATGAAGCATTCGTAATAGCCATTGGTTGTCTGGGTTGCCGAGATGTCTTGATTACTGTCACTGGAGATGCTGGGTAGCGCTGCTCTTCCAGTGTGGATGAGGTGCCAGAGCCAGTGACGGATGAGGCGCGCGAGGCGCCGGGTGAGAGACCTCGCAGGGTTACCGAACCATTTGATTGGTTGCTCTGACCCACCGACACTACGATGCAGTTTTGATCAAGTGAAGCGGTAGCGGCGTCAACATACGCCTTACTGTTGCGAATACTGTTGGTGTAGAGAAGGACCTGTAACAAAAAAAAAGAACAAATGCACGCCGAGACAAGACTGTAGTTGGCTCAAATATGCCTTAATCATGGGAAAGGCACAGAGACAACAAAGTCACATACATTGGACCAAAGTTCTAAATCGGCTCGTCGAGCGAGAGAATCGATAGCAGTGGCAGCTAGACGCGACTGTGCTGTGGTGAGAGCAAAGTGCAGACCTGGCAGTAGGTCGAGAGCGAATTGTGCCGGTAGTCGGGGTATTCGTACCGACCCCATAAACACTCCAACCATTCCTGTTCTCGCGTGTCTCTCCTTTTCACCCCCACTACTACGTCCTAAACCGTGAAATTGACGGCGCCTCGATGTCTTTCGCTCGCCAACATCACTTATCCGTGGCATAGGTGCAGTAGTTGTATGAGACTCTTGTTGATGTAGTAGCTGCTCCAATGACTGCTGTTGTGATTTCTGTTTATGAAGAGGATCTAGAGTGCAGGAGGAGTGGCTGTTCGCAGTGACAGCATCATCATCACCATCGTTGATATCAACAGGTTCACAGTCTTCCAAGATGCTTTGCGCGTTAGTGAAAGTTTCGTCCACTTCCGCTTTTGGAGGCTAAAAAATGAGACCTTTATCGTAGACTGTTAACATCCAACATCCAAATGCCTCATCATGTGAAATGCGAGCATAGAACACAACGTCTTACAGTAGTTCTACCTGATGCACAGCATATGTAAACAGTCAAAAAGGGGTCGCGGCGAGCTCTTTCAAAGCTCGGATATTTTGGAGCACTAGAATGCTATGTACTGACACTTTCCAAGAGAGGTGAGTTAGGAATATCTGCAAGAACAGGAAGCAAGCTCGTAAAATACGGGTGTTGCGGGCGTACCATTAAAATTGGAGAAAAATATTTGAGGAAGGAATTTAAAGTTCAATAGATACGGCGCCTACAGAACAAAAGGGGCGTATCCATCGCCATGCCGGAGCTGCAGCAAAGTAACTCAAAGAAAACAGTCAGCAGAGGACTTAATAGCCATGCTTAGAGGGTACAGTAACAGCTTCAGAGAAGTCCTCACTGTTTCTTCAAAAATAAGGCAACCTTCCATGTTCCAAACCACCGTACTTCTACCCTCCCATGGTGGTAGCTAGATTCAAAAATAACCGAAAGTTATGGGACCAGTGATGCACAGTAGTAGGTACAAAAGGTGAAATTTGCACCTTACCAGGAAGCAATGGAGTGAAATGCAGCGAATGCGATTTCCCAAGTCAAAACGAGGCAGTGTCGGGAAAGTAAAGTGAAGAACAAATTGCAGCATCATCGCATTTCGCGTAGGCACGACTAAGTGCCATCAAATTATTCAGGAAGGGCGAAAAATGTCGAGACAAAACTGAAAGTTTTCTCTTGGCTGACAACACCATTAGCGCAATTCATGGTCCTTTTCAGAAATGGCTTTTGTTTCTTGGAGTGACAGAAATTAACTTGCCTCCACCCGTTTCTTCCTCCCTTCTTCACTTTCACCGTTTGCTCGATTTTGTGTTATGCAATTTGCTAATAGAATCAGTAGTAAAGACTTAGGGAACTTTAGAGGAATTACGAATGAAGTAAGAGAGAGATCTATTCTTCCTCTTCTGACTCAAGGGAGTGAAGCAAAGTCTGCAACTATAGAGTGAAGAACAGATCAGTGGAGTGTTACCGATGACGTTTCTACCCAGTACTTGACACCAACCACGAAATACTTCGGAATTGATAATAGTTACATGCAAGCCTTCGTTGCTATCAAAATTGAAGTGTTGACCTGAATGCGAAGAATCGTAATTTGTGAACAGGAAATTTGTTTCCTTGAGTAAGAAAATGGGCTGCCGCCAATTTACCACTGGAAGTATGGGAAGGAAAATTGCACGGCTTTCAAAATATCGACAGCTTCACAAGTAATTCAGTCACTTAACCATTTGATGTAGCGGTGGTTTGCGTGTAAAACCTTGAAAGTTTCAAATCAAATCAGAATACTTAGCCATAATGGATTCGATTTAAATAAAAGCCGAGTAAAAACTTGCCTCGTCTTTATGCCATTCACATAATTAGTTTATTTCAAAGTAGACTGTTACTCTCTCTCCGATCTCATGACTACAATACAGCTATGTACCAGACAATGCCTACCGGAACACTGATGAGTTCCACATCCACACCAGTTTTGTAAGTAAGGCCTGAAAACACTAAGTCGTCCCTGAAATTCACGCGATTTTGGCAATGATAATGTCGCATAAACTGCCATGCAATGCGTCAAATGGCCTCACGAATCCCTAATAAGTAACATCAAAAAGTGCACCTTTTATGACGAACACAAATTCTGCCATTCACAAGGTGCATAAAGGAAACGCTCTTTGGGAATGGTACAGACTTAAAGACAACATCAACCTAGATGAACTGGAAATCCGTATATTATAACTTACTCCTGTTCCTTCACTGTCCACGTTCAGAGCGTTGCGATTGAATTCGGTTTCAAGCACACCGTTAACTGGCAATGGAGAATGATGGTCGGAGACTTCGTCCTCCTCGTTCTCATACTCCCTATCTTCGTCGTCCACGTAGCTATTCTCCTCTCCTTCTTCCTCGTCAAGAATCGAAAAGCTGGCGTCGAAAGCGTCATCGTTTACGTAATCATCGGAGCAGACGGACGCATTACTGCCTGTCTCCGCGCTCGTCCCATTACTGCTGTCAGTGTTTATCGAACTGGTTGGAGTTTGCGAGGCACTCAAATCAGGATCATTGTCACTGTCGTCCTCCTCACTTTTCTTCTTCATATCTACCGAAGCAGTGTCCTTGCTATCACATTGTCTGAAAAAAAGAATGAATGGGATTCCAGTAGAAATTGATAATGTGCTTTGAAAATCAATGACAAATAGTATACAAGCGTTGGTTGAGTCCTTTGAGAACCCAGCAGCAACTGTGCACTTGTTTTTGGAGACGTCTTGTTGAAATATTAATCAATTCTGGGGTGATAAAAATTGATTTTGCCGCTACAACGTAGGGAATCAGAACGAGTTTTAAAGAGGCAAAGCCTACGAATACCCAACAAATACACATGTATGCATACGCATAAGGATAATAAAGAGGCGATGAATGGATCACAAGACCAGTCGAGAAATGATTCAACTTTATTAATGATCCCTCATCTAAAAGCAACACACCATCGAGCAACGACAATGTGAGACATGTAAAGTTGTAAGGCGTCGATCATTAAATAAACTTTGCGTGATTTTGGGCAAAGAGGTCACTGAAATGCCTTCCTTCGAATTGCTAAGTACACGAGTCTGTTTACATACACTATGAAGTCGTTCACACCACTTCAACAGAACGGTGACCCTTATTGCAGCCCCAGTGATCTTGCTACTCCGTACCCGCATAATACGTCATCTACTGGTTCAAGGACCCAGATCATATGAATTTCATCACTAAAGAAGCTTCTTCTTAGACCTGATGTAGAGTATTCAAACAGGAGACTGCCAACAAAGTTGCTTAAAATTAAATCGCAACAAAGCATCGAGTGTAAAGGATTAAAACTTAATTTTTCCCTAGTCAAGAATTTTGGTTACCCTTAAGCGGTAGGGGAATAATTAGGCTCAACCTACGTCAGTGGAGTTTAAAATGAATTCAAGAAAAATCAAACAGTATGCCAAAAATGGCAGACTTATATGTTAGCTCCTTTTAATATCTTCCACTAAAATTTGACTTGAATTTTAGATTGACTTCTGCTGTGCAGAATTGGAATCAAGAAACTATTCGCTGTCGCCAAACCTTGTGATCCCCATTCGATCCTCATCCCTGAGGTAGACATCAATACATGCCCAGAACACAAGCCCCACCTTTTGTACGCGGTTTAGCTTGAGACTGCATATGTGGCAAGCCGAAGGCCAAGAGTTGACCAGATCTGAGGATTGTTCATCCCGCACAAGTGGATGCAAGAGAAACTTCTTGCTTAAAGTGCCTAAAACTCAACATTCAGCATTGATAGGGAAATCTTAATAAGACACAACGAGGTACCTCTCATAGCTTGTTTCAGCTTGATTTGTGCTTTGCAATTCAAAGACCTCAATGTCACCCAATGAGACCATAAAATGAATTTTGCAAGCGCAGACATCTATCAGATAGAGACTCAAAAATAGAGTTCTGGAAGTAATCCCCATTGAGCGATGCAAAAACCTCATATTCTCCATCACATCTATTAATATCGCAATTTCTTGCAGAGGTAAGGGAGGCAAGCACCCACCCAACCAGATTAAATGATGGTTGCATGCCCGTGCTGGCCGATGTTCCGCCTTGCTGCGCAGCAACTACAGAACGAAGGGGCGCCGCAATGCGAGCGAGGTCAAGCCGAGCAGCAGCAGCAATGACACGATCACTTTGGTATTGCGAAGCACGTAGTGGCGTAGATGCTCGTGGCTCTGTCGGTGACGACGGATGTCGCGCACCTCTACTGTGTCGCCGATGGTGATGGTGACGGGCGAAGCGACTCCACCGCGAGCGGCGGCGACGTGGAGAGGAAGCGTCAGTGGTGGCAGTAGCGACGGGTGGTGGGAAGCGATACTCGTGGAGGCCACGTGGACCTAGTAGTAGGGCTAAGTGACAGAGAGCTTCACGACCCCTGTCGGAGAGGTCATCAATCCGCTCCGTGGAGAGACGGCAAAGAAGGCACAACACCCTCCAGCGATTGCACGCTGTTAACTCAAACTGTTCTGCGGCGTGCTTATTAGAAATTGAGAAAAGTAATAATTTGTTATTGCTCAGCAAGAGATTAATAAACTTTCCTAAGAGCCTAGCGAACGCCTAATTCTTCAATCAAACAATTATTCTGAAGAATCTTGCCGATAGTTTGGGGATGATTTGCGTAAAACTGCGGGTAGTAATAAGTGGAAACATTCAAGTGACAAAACCTATATGCAATCGCAGCTACAACCCGAATCCATGGTCCTCTGCCATCAAAAATCCGATTACAGATTCACCTTTTTGACTCAAGTTGGCATAATCAATCTATGCCCACGATGAGAATGTAGACGATGAGGCTAAGAACTGTCTCATTTCTCCAATCCCTCCCATTCCAAATAAAGTGCAAGTCCACCCATGCGTCGGCTAAGATGCTGCCTTGTATCTTAGAGAGTACACCTCCTTCTAATTATAAAATTTTGGTCATTCTCAATATATGTTGCCCCTACACTGCGTTGTATCCACTTGCGTGAGGTGGAAAGACCTCAGATATAGCGAGTGTTAGGTTCTAGTGGGAATTTTCGCCCTCGGCTTTATTGTTCTGGCCATGAAGTGGTGCCTATCTCAGAGATGCGGATCGGATGTGGTGATTTGTGGGCTTAGCGATAACTAATGATGCGCTTCCTTGCTTAATATTGTGAAACGAAAACCGCGTTCCGATTCAACAACGAGACATCAATCAAAAGAGTACTTTAAGCTTACGAGGAATGGATGAGAAAGAAGGTAAACAAGAAAGTCCCGCTCTTTGAAGTTTTTCATCACCCGTTAGTGCAAGGAAGCTAAACTAGTTTGGCCTTTGATTAATTTAAAGGAACATTGCCATTACTACACAGGAAATGTGACTGAAGGTTTCATCACTTATCTTTTTGTAAGGCAGGCAAGCTTAAAACTCGTTCATCAGCTCCTTTCCCGATACCTTAGGATATGAAAACAGGCTAAAACTGACAGATGAACATGGGGCAGGTACCAAAACAGTTACATTTCTCTTACGCGACTGATCAAGGCAATTTTCAGATGACAGTTTCCGTTTCATCATAACTTTCATTGACAAAAAGTCGAAAGAAGGTCCAATTTCTTAAACGTATTTATTTTGGCCTTGGCGTTTTGGGAACTGAAAAGTTTTGCAACGTTCTGGACGCCTTAAAGACTTTCGCTCAATCTTCGGAATTGCCTATTTTGAGAAGATTTCAATTCCGGTTTCGTAAACTTCCGCTTGAGTTTGTGAACGCAATGCAAAGCATATGAAGTTACGTGAATGCGAAACTGATTTGCTATAAGTAAGATTGTATTGCTCATTTCTACTAGGAAAACGGCTACACCCAACCTTTTGCGTCCATTTTTAACTACTCTCCTGTGAATGCATTCCATCACCTTTGACTTTAATCTTCAGCTGATCGACAAATCAGCATATGTTGGAAAGCAATGAGCATTTTGTTCCTCAAGGCACAAGTAGATGAAGAGGGTGGAAGGCTTGGAGACATGTAATACACACGCAATTAGACGAGGAGAAGTACGGGGTGACCTTCCATAGTAAAATTCACCGATTCCATGAGGACTAGGAATTTTAATGTGTAATTTGATCGCTGCTACGCTGCAGTACCAACAATACGATGGACAGAACCGCCAATGGCAAATTCAGACTCGTCAGTTCAATAAGCCTGAGGCATCAATAAAAATTCGTTTAGGGATCGAATTCCTCGATGGTTGCTTCTTTACAACCGTCCTCGCCTGCAGCTACAGCCTTAGGACACATAATTCAATATTCTGTCCTGGATGATGATCGGAGGGAACATGGACAGTTCTCCACACGCAAAACAGCAATTAATTATGCATAGTAGAGAAGGTTCCAGGATATTATGGACATTATCAGACAAAGTAAAAAATGCTGCTAACAAAAGTGTCTTCACAAGATGTTAATTAACGATTATACCTAACAAAGATAGAGATATACAGAGACCCATGTCGAACGGTCATGAAGAATAAAAGGACACTGTTCGCACATTCACCGTATAGCTTTCACAGAGGGCTGTATGCCAACGTCAAAGGAAAATAAACGCTCAACTAGTGACCAGATCATCAAAGATGGTCTTGATAATGTCAACATGAAACATATCCATTACCTACTCAGCATTTCGAAGGCATTCCTCAGTAGCAACATTTATTAAAATCTAAAATGTTAAAAACGGCAAAACATATGCTCTACGGATGAGCCTGGCTTCAGAGAGTCATGACTACTACAAAGAACAGCGTCTTTTGGCCGCACGCGGCGCAAATGATTATTCCACTCATTTCACGGGTCTACTGATCAATACAATTTTTCTGCGCGGAGCCACTTTGATGGCAGAATTGGGTAGCTGCGGCATTTTATTTATTTCCATACTCGGTTTCAATTGATAAAGAAATCCAAAAACAGTGAACTTAAAGACAAACCGAATTTTATAATCTCTCAATCGGAAATTAGCAGAGATGACCAATTGAATTACTTCTACCATAAAATAATTAAAAGCGCAACTCACTGCGGTAGAACTCCTGTTGGGGAAGAGGTGAAGAAAACTCCTAACCATCTCCATTTCGTGTTCTTCCATTGATTTCATGATATCTAACGGCCCACAGAACACTGATCCGGAAGCAAATGTTGGCAACGAAGAGTATAAATTTCCCCAACTTCGTGATGTTGCAAGCCGACGCGCGTAAGTGTTGTAGAGACCCAGCAGCAGAGTCTCCAAAACGGCCGCTAGACTGGCCATGTGCGTTCCAATTGCAGGAACCTTCTCTGAGGCAGACAATGATGATGGGATCGATGCGGTGGTGCTGCATGACTTTGCTGTGGTGGCGGTGGCAGAGGAGGAAGAATGGGTAGAGGAATCAGCAGGTGCGGCTGTAGTACCGATATTTGACACATTGGTAGGGTCAGAAGTAAATCCGGCGAGAATGCGACGAGTATGCCGACGAACAGTGCGATTAAAATTTGGACGGCGGAGAGCATCGACGGAGATGACTGAAGTCTTCTTAAGTCGATGACGCAATGACTTGCGGGATCGGGGCGACGCTACCCCTGCATTGGTAGTGGATGTGGTAGCGGTAGGAGCCTCGGTGGTGCCTGTAGTGGCGACTGAGCTTTTTGCATGGCGATGCGACACTGAAGCTCTATCACTGGTCGGAAAACCGCCAAAGCTGCTGGGGAAGGTAGCTAATATGGAGGGAAGAAAATGTATCATTTCATTACATCCCTCTCCTCCCCTTGGAAGTAAGTGTCGTCAAGTTAACCATCTACCTCATTAAAAATAATCATTGAGTTACCATGGCAAAAAGGAAGTACAGAGCCTGGAATGGCACTAATACGAACGTTTTTGTCAGATTTTGAAGCCAATTTCAACACCCACTTTCCCCTAACACCGCATTTAAATACAGCGATGATTGAATTGTCTACAAAGTTGGGTGTTAAATTTGAAGGAGCAACTTTCCCTACGCTAATTACCGTGGCTTAAAAGTAACCGTCCAATCCCGAAGAGGCAGGAGTCTCGACAGAAGAGCGGATGGGGAGGCGAAGGTGGCTTTTGAATAAGGGAGTAGCGCGATAGCAAATGTCCAAAAGGAAATGAAAAGACTATGAAGTGCACAGGTATTTCCATTTAAGAAGTCCAAAAAGCCATTCCAAAAATAAAAAACGTAAGCCTTACGTCAATTTTTTTTGCATAAAGGAAGGTAGTAACGATTTACGGCCTCTAGCTACATCATGTGGCTAGTTCTAATTGACTGACGATTCGCTTGCTTAGCAACAGTCGGGCAATAAGAGCCACGCTAAACGAAATGGGTGTGTAGATTGAGCAGCCCCTTTGAAAAAATCTTGAAGAAATTTGGAAATAACTGGACCATTGTGTTGAAAACAAAGCACTTGTGTTGCACATCCTGATGCCTGGTATATTCGCTTCCTGCAATTAGCATCTTTGGTCATGCAATTCAGAACGCAGATTATAAACACATTAGTGCTGATGAGAAATCTTGAAAATGGCTTAAGAAGAAAAGATGTAAAAAATGATTGAGTTTTGAGACGGTTAGCCTTAGGCGCTGATTGCATCTCCACTACATCTACTAAGCGGAGGCCTATGTGAAATGGATGGGAAGAAGCGAAGATGACTCATTTGAAGAAGGGACACACTTGGTTCCCATTAATGAAGTTTTTTAAGTTCAAAAACACTTGAGTCATTACTTCTTCCAACCTGTGGTACAAACACGAGAAGAATACTGCGTTATCAAAATTATCTGAGAGCCAGTGGAACAGACTCAGTTGGCGAGGAAACGGGTGAACTCATTAGCCCAAACTTTGGTCTCAATGATTAAATAAGGACAGATTTAAAAAATTCGACCAAGAATTATTTTTGAAAATACACGAATAGTAGGAAAACTTAACGGGACATTTTAGACAAAATCTTCGTTAAAAATAGTCTTAAAATTTAGCTGTGACTACATGTGCAACTGATTTTCAGAGCCAAAAAGTAGGCGGATCAGAAGGTTAGGTTCAGCATTACACAGAGCTGACTAATACAAAGAAGTCTGATCACATGGTGACAACAGAAGCAGGAAGATATTCCAAAAGTTAATCAAAACTTATGATGCGTTTAAGGTTCCGTCAATAAACGAATTGCAGCTGCGATCGCTTTTAAGCTCAAGCTCTGATCAAGATGAATAATTTTTGCAGTGATATTTAGCACTTTAATGTGGCCCAAGTGGATGGACTCATACCTCAATTGGGCTACAGAAATCCGGTCCCCTCGGGATGAGGGCCTTTATTTTCAAGGCGGAATATGAAAACACAATTGCTTCAGTTTCAAAAATCCAGGCCGTTTTAGGGTTTCGAGTTGAAGCTGGACAGGAGAGAAACAATTGCTAGGAGTACAATGACCCTCTGCAAATTGTGGTGTTTTTTACAATTTCTATGATTGTCCAAAGTCCACCCATGTGCAAATTAGATGGCATGATACTACAAATTGTGTATGAACTGCTCTCCTCTTGTCTCGAATCAGCATAGTAAGGCAGTGGCCTATCGTTGCCTCAACTCGACATAGGACGATCACCCAAGCGCATTCAAAGTGGACAAATGGGACGGAGAAAGGGGAACATGAAGAGGCGTGGCTTTGGCGAGCTTTTACCTAAACTATTATTCCGAGCGTAGACCTCTGTCGTGTTAATTAACTTCACTAAAACGAGCAAAATTGACCTGATCATTTGAGCACTGAGACGAAATAGGAACTCCTATTTTCAATGTGTATTGAAATAAAGAGTATTTCAAAATGCCGTTCTCCTGGAGGAAAGAAAGCAGTAACTAACGCCTCGACTTTATTTATTCTGGCTGCAAAAGCTTATAGGTCACGTTCATGTATTTTGCCTTTAGAACAAACAATGCATTTTCTAACGTGTTATCACATAATTCCCTAGTAAAATGGGTCAACTACGCTTTTTTTGGACAAGATACCTATTTTTACCTCTCAAAGGAATGGAGTGGCGGGAAAATTGTCCCCGGTGTTCCCTTCCCCAAACGAAATTTCCCTTCCTTTGGCTTCCACACACATAGAAGCGGTGAGGAGACGTTTAAGCTTCAATTATCCCACTTTGGCAGAAAGGAAGGAACGTGGAGATAATTTGTCACAGGGATCATCTGAGACAATGTCCACAAAGAGCTATTCTCCTTTTAAATATTAGAGAAGTGATTAAACGGATGTTGGGGCTATTTACAATGATAATATCATAAACTTCTTTAAAACGAAAACAGGTCATACAACGTATTCACTGGGGCTCGAAGACAACTATTCAGAAAAGGGTGACTACTGCCTTTTTTGGCCGAGACAGGGCTTGTACTCCCATTTCCTTTCTTCTTCTCCCCATCACCAGCAGGAACTCAGCAGCAAAAGAAACACCCATCCAAACGTCCAAAGTACGTCGTTCAGCCCGGTCTACTTAGATGGATGTCGACTAATTGTCCGACACTAGCTGTAGTGGGCAATAGAAGTCAGTAAAGTAGGTAAGGGACACAATTCTTGCTTTTCAGTCAAAAACTAACTAGGAATGTCGGTTTAGCACGCAAAAGAACATAAAATACATGAGCAAAACAGATGCCAATTCACTGAATTCGAACTGTAAGTTGTTTTTAAAAATGAGTTGAAAACTGATTGCTCATCCACTTTGAACATTATTACAACGTAAAATTTGGCGAAAAAACAATGATAGTTATGCCCGGTGTAAGTCTTCGCATTCACAACGAAAGCTATGCCCAAGACAACGGAACCTTTGCCCAATCCTTGAAATTGGCAAATCTAAATTTTCTTCTAGTACATTTAGCAAAGAAGTGCTAATGCACTCTCATGATGTCGGAGGCAAAGCTTTTCGGCACGACGGAGTGCCAAGTTTGATATTGGCCTAGCACCAGATGAAAAAAGGCAAAAATAGTCGGGTTCACCACGCCCTGTTGCATCACTTCAGATACCCATGATAGTATCCATATTGTTTGCCAAAAGAAGCTAGAGACGCATGCCATTCTCCATTGTCCCGAGACAGTTATTAGGACTGAGGTGAAAGATACGCTACCCATTGTTACAAGGCGAAAATCCTGTTTTTGGGTGTAAAAACAATAATGCTTCCTTTCATCCTGACACTTGACGGACACAAAGAGTGAAATTGAGTTATTCTTGAAGTATATTTTCAGGCCATTTATGTGGCCGCTGCTTTTAAAGAAATGAAGGAAGTGGTCATACCATAAAGTGAGACAAAGTGATCCATTTGACTATGAGAAGGCAGTGGCGTGTTCTAGCGACAACTTCTTACAATGGAATATGGAACTGCAGCTTGAGTGAGTGCATAAACTGAAAACGGAAGCATATCTCTGAGCTACGTGCTAAGTGAGAAAAAAAGGAATAAGCGGTAACTTTGAAAAGTAAAGAAGCAACACTTTGGACATGGCTTCCAATATGACTGGGCGTCAATTCCTTGCATAAAGTAAAACACACAACTTCCGTGTGCTTTCCTTTAACGGAAATTATACAGGACGGAATAGGCATGGCGTGATGAGGCTAGCAACAGGCCGTGCAAATAAGAAAAGTAGAAACGTAGAGAAGGTGTGATCTCATCTCCTCTCCGTTCACAAGATGCGTTTAAGTTGCGGACCAGCTGCCGTACCTGATGGCACATGATAAGGCAGAAGTGTGACTTCTTTCAGCCAGAGATCGTAGTTCATTATTTGGTCACACGACCAAATCGTGTACTTTATACAATCGTGACTGTAAGGAGGCTGAAATGAGCAACATCTCCTGCCTTGAGGGCGAGCGATAGTGCAAAGATGAGAAATATATACTTTTAAATCCAACCAAACAAAGTTATGTCGCAATCTACTCAGCATTTATTTCATTGCGTTGAAGGTTCCTTCAGACCGATTGTCACGAGTTGGGTTGTCTTTTTCCAAACCCATTCAGAAGACTGCCATGTATCAGCATGGAATAAATCATGTCGAGGCTTGAGAACGAGGGTAATAGAGGGATACTACCGCATTAGCCCTCTTAACAAATTGAAGTCAAAGTCCTCAACACAGATGATTAAATATAATGTTCGTGTGACCTAGGAACGTCTCTACACAACCAACCCAAACCAAAACGATCTACGTTTATATGCTGATATATGCAACCCGATACCCAGGGTGAATGTCGTTTTAATTACTAAAAGGGCGACGAGTTGCTCACTAGTCGAGATAGCTAGTTCCGTATACAATTGAATTCTGAGAGAGCATAGCACAAAGGGAACGTTAAATGAGGCTTCATATATGACAGCTTTCTAATGGCAGAGATATGGGGTTCATAAGTGAACAGAGTATACAAATTTGATAAATTTTGAAACGTTTTATTTAAACAACTCAAGCATCGAAACACGAAGCGACAGGTCACCGAAGCAACGGTGCAGTTCACCGTAATAATATCTTGCATCATAAGGAAAGTTTAAGAGGCTACAAATATACATGTACACGAAACATAAATGACGGCTACTTCTCAAGCCAAGGACACTGGAGTTTATACTGCTACTTATAATTTTAAGACACTTTGAATTGACCCGCATCCCGAGGTGGCAGGAGAGCATGCTGGATGAGGTTATCCACTTTCCAAGTCAAATTAAACTCGACTGTAGCAATTCCAAGTTATTCGCAAAATCTGCCGTAGGGTATATGAAGGCAGTAGAACGAATAACTTCGAAATACCTAAGATAAATAATCGGATTTAGTCCATCCACCACCAGAGCCAAGTGGGCCAGATTAAGACAATCCCGTTTTTGACAGTAATGGGGAAATTCACATCGATGCGTGAGGAGAGGATGACAGTAAAGTAGCTCTGTTACAGATGGAGATAAGTTACAAAATCAACTACTTTGCCTGTTTCACATGCATTAAGTGTCTTATTCTATGTAATGATTGACCTACTGTGAGGAATGAACATTGTGCTCTAAATTTAAGCATGGATTATCCCCAAAAGATCCAACATTTGTCCACAAATCTAGAGCACTGTCAATAGGCACCAAGAAGACGAATCTGTCTGCTTCTGCGACAGGCTGATAGCAGAAACGTTTGCTAAGAATTACCCCATGAAGATTAGATGCTTGGCACAATTTTAAGTGGACAGATATAGTGCGAGGATGGTTCCCTAGACGGCAGATGGGACTAGCCAAGTGCTCAATCTAAAGCCCGGTTCCTGCGAGAAAGAGCAAAAACCTGCATGGTAGAAGCTATGCCTCAGTTATGCAAAGAGGATGGTCCACCACTGTCCATACGTCCCCACGTTCTATAATGGCTTTTCATTTTCATGACTTTAAAAAACACTCCCGATGCAAAGCAGATAGATGCGAAATGAAAGTGGAGTAAATATGAAGCGACTGGGGCTAATGATTTCTTCCGTTCATGCGTAATTACGGTTCGTCTATAAAAAGGACTTACATAAGCTTTTGTTCCATAGGAGAAGAAACATAAAATTACTCCCTAAAAAGGCTACATTAACTGATCTACCAAGCTCATAGATGAGGAGCCAAAATTATTAGACCTAATAGCGAACATGATTTAGTAGCAAAAATCTTGGTTAACAATAGTAAGTATATGTGGATCGTGAATAGTACGTCGTTTGCGTACTGATTTACAGACTGCTTTGGAGACCAATTCTGACTGCTTAGGAGGGCGGAAGAGACAGGACCAAACAATTGCAATTATAAAGTTGACTTTAAACCAATTTTAAAATGAGATGAGTAGAGGCGCAGATGGGTAAATAAATGCAAAGCTTCCTACAAATAAGGAGTTTGGCAGGACGACGACGAGAGCCTCAACATACCTCGATAATACAGTTGGAAGGAGGATCTTCGTACGCAAAGTCGAATCGAGTAAAGTTCATCGTAGAAGTTTTCAGCATAAATTTTTGTAGATTCAACCAACAAAACAATCCGTCCCGAGTGAAAATATACGCAGGGATTTAAACCTTTACTCCTTTAGTGAGGGTTTGACAGTATGGGTGGTAGAAGTTGGTTCTCGTTTGACAATGTTGACTATTGGCAATTTTTGTTTGAAAACAACTTCCGATCGAGAAGAAATAATGTTGGGGGTTAACAAACTTCAGATCTGGTTGTTTGGATAAATTTAAAGAAATCCGAAGTTGTCATAGTCATCAAAAAACAGGAACAAGAAAAAGTGGGACGTCTGCTAAACCATATAATTTGACGATATTTGGTAATATATTCAAAAACAAGCATTTCACAATCTCTAAGGAAGGGGACATTAAACATCTAATTCTCCCACTCAAACAGTAGAGGCAGCTCCATTAGAGTGTCTTAGATACAGAGCCTTTGGTATAAACTAAGGAAGGAATCAAGAGCGACCTTTTCCGTGCTTAAGTGCAGACGCAGGTACTGAAGGAACGACTAAAAATGAGGTCTGTAGACTCACTTGAGAGGACGAGATAAACATGCACAAGAGTGGGGATTAGATCCAAAACAATGAGCTGTAAGGCCGGGTTGCTGCTCTGCGCAAGATCATAGATATGGCCACAGATCGTCTGCGCTACGTTCACGGCATCTGATGTACAGACGGGAATGGCGAAAATTTCGTAGCACAAGTTCTGGACGGCTTCCACGATAAAGGAATTAGAAACGGTTGTACCATCATTGACCTCTTCTTCCAACTTTTCCATATGAAGATGCCGTTTGGCAGATGTACTGATGGAATTGAACCACAGCTGCACTGGTTGGGGAAGTTTAAGTCGCATCCCTAATCTACAAAGTCAAGAATTTGCTCACAACTTGTCCCAACTCGTTTTAAGGCATTAAGAAATTTATTATTCAAAAATCGAAAAGTAAATTGGCCTAGATAACATAATGCCACAATCTGTGACATTAGATTAGATAATGAAATTCGAACTTTACAAGAATCCGGTTTGATTTCAACACCTCAGAGTTTAACGGGAAGCCTACATGTAACAAAGCGTCAATAATATTGGGAAAAGAAGAAATTGGCCCGAGTCGACAATTTCCACTAGGAAGCATCAAAAAGTTGTTCCTCACAAGGAAATAAAACATGGCGTGAGATGATGTACAAGCAATAAAGAAGAGTTAACCACCTAGGATAACAGTAAAGGATTCGAGAACACCAATGCTACGAACCAATCATGAGCTAAACCAAGGCAAACTGCAGTATGCGTCTTATTACAAGGTAACTTAAACTATAGGCGGGTTATTTTTAAATAAAGGCATTAGTACGAAACCACGGATCGTAATTGTCCATGCAATACTTGTATTACGTGATCATTTAAAATTTGGCGGCTACTTGTGGCTTTCGTCTGGCCGGTGTACGTGTAAGCTGGCCTTTTAGCCATGAAATGGCTCTATCCCCTTCTCTAAGAATACATATATTCTCTCCAGCTTGATGTCTTCCTCGACCCATAAAAAATCTAAAACACCATAGTTTGATATTCATGCAAGCCTTGGCAGGTGGAAAATGTTGTAATATATGCAAGTGTACTTAAGTTGCCTTCATAGGGGAGAAGCGTTTTAGCGATTCGAAAACGAAATAGGTTCAGCTCTACTTACTTCTCCTTCCAAACAGCAGGAGGTCTCCTAATGCTACACCTGATGCATTCAGAAGTCTAATGATGCACTAGGCATTTTTTTGAGGCAATAGTGAGGTAAGGTCCACGCATTGAAACTGTAATATATAATAGTTTGTTTAAGCGGTCTTTTATAGGAGGGGCTGGAACCGATTGGAAACGCGATTTACGTGCGCAAAGGCAGTGAGGAGTTTATTTCCAGCTGATAACTCCTATTCGGCTCATCCGCATACCAATCCCCGTTCTTCCTGTAACAAATGCCAAATAAATCACCTGTAACTAAGCCTCTCTTGAAGTCTAAGGTCCAAGGGCAAGAAGCTAGGCAGGTAGCTCTTACAATCACTTTCTCCTATTGTATTGCAAAAAAAGTCTTTTTTATAAAACTCAGCATAGTAACTATTGCTACTATTTGATTGTGTATGTCCTAAGTTTTATTTACACGTGAAGTCGTCACTCATTGCATTTCAAGGTTATCAATGAAGTGTTTAAACCTACTATATGTGCAAAATTTGGTGTAGCGATTTTATGTTTATCGACATAGTTCGAGTTATCGCGAATTCGTGGGAATGTTCCGTGAACAATTTGTGCCATCCATGCTCTGATTTTTATCTTTCCTCTTGTAAATAACAATTTGCCAAATTTTTATGCACGGCTACGCTATTTTATTGATCCGCATTTGTGCTCCGCCTCGGTGGTACTAAATGCATTTGCTGTACCTGTACTTCAAGTTGACTTCAAACTTTACTCATAAACTTATCTTTACTCTGGTTGCGAGGTGTATGCATACTTAAAGTTAAAATGTGCCTGACTTATAACGTGTCGAATTTGCACTTCTACGGCGCATCATCTTACCCTATATTTTACCACTTGACGTGATTAACGAACAATCCTTCTCCCATTTGAATTCATACCTGGGGCTTTGCTGTCGGTGACCAATTTCTTATTCTATACTGATACTTAAAACTTGGAGCACATTTTTCTTGTTTTATTTCAAGCTTTACAATCATCAGAATATTTAATGGAGCTTAGGTAACTCCTATTTAAGTTTTTTAAACTTCTTGGAGATATTTTGGTTGATCATTTATCTGCTTGCAGATTCCATTGAAGTGGAATTGGCTTTGACTAACATCGCCAAGGACCGTTATGGCCGAAGTTCCCTCTTCGAACCCAGCCTCCTCTAACGGTATCGTTTCGGATTCCGCTCAATCAGTCTCAAGTGAGCATGCCAAACTCTTCGCTTTTAATGCATTTTGAAACTCTTGGATATGAATAATTTTTCGTCTGTAGTTGGTATTTTAGATGCTGAGGAGACTCGAAGGGACAATCTCTTGGTTACGAAACCGCCTCTAAGTCCTGTTCCCACGCATCAGTCGCAGTTCTCGCATCGCACTTCTGCTTCTAGTACACTCCCTAGAGTTCCTCCGACCTCCTCTCGAACTAGTCCACCAATTGGAGCTGTCGCCAGTCTTGCAATTAGTGGAGGGATGAGCCAAGATGAACTCCTTCGCCTCGGGCAAAATCGTCCCCTTCCTGTCTCCATCCGCTCCACCCGTGCAGCTGCTGTTGTTCTACGTGGCGGAGGTGTGCGCGGAGGACCACGTAGAGGCCATCACACTGCACCTCCTGGAACTGTTCACATCGGTCGGGTGACACGCGTTGCAAGGTGTGACATTTGCCTGTCCCCACCTAGTTCGGCCCTTTGCAGCTTTAACCCAAGTCCACGTGGCTCGCCTCTGCATTTAACTCGTGTCGGAGGTATCATAGCTGATACAAACGATCGAAAGTCCTCTCTTCCAGTATTGCCAACGGATCAGTTGGTAAGAGTTGGACCTGGAACTGTAGTAAGCACTAGAGGACAGAGCTACGCACGGATAAACTGGTATCCTCAACCATATAAATCGGCATCAATCGAAGCCACCTCGACGTCCATTTCGCCACCGCTGCAGGCACTGCCGAACCCACCCAGTGTTAGCGGCGTTCAAGTTGAGAGTGCGATTTCTTCGCAAGTATCCATGCTCTCTGATGGCACTGATATTGCGGAGAGTAGTGGACGTGCGCCGATCTCGCCAGACGGGCATTCAACTAGTTCGGGTGAGCTCGATAGACTTTCAGCTATATCTATCGAATGAATTTAGTGGAAGTTGATTTATACTGAGTCGGAAAGGATTGTATTCGTATGAAACAGGCTAATTAAAGTAAAGTTAGTCGTAGGATTAAAAAGCTTTTGGGTTGTACTAACCATGGTTTTCTTGAAGTTTTTAATCACAAACTTTATCGATAGAGGATGGGCTCAATTCTTTTACAATCTCTGTGTAATTAGGCCTTCAAATTCAATTCTCTTTAACGATGAACTCCTCCCCCAATCGTGTGCAAAAGATTTGTGTTGTACGGACAGAGTAGGCACATCCGGAACTTAGAGCAACGTAGTCTTTTGTTTTTTGTTTTCTCCAGCGCACTAAAAATAGAGCAGTAGTTTCTTCGAACTAGTTGGTGAGTTTGTTTTTTATTCAAAGAGATATTCCAGCTCTTTAAAGTATTTTTCAACTAGGCCGTGAATTATCTTGCGTTTGAGATAACTTTCTAGTTTTAATTCTCAGACCACTATGTGGACTCCCGAACCTTGAAATTTATTTTACTTTCAAGGTAGAAAAGGTCTCAACGGTAACCCTGTTAACACGAAACATTGTTGCTTGCCTAATTCTACCTCCCATACTTTTTCCCTCATTTTCATCCTTTGCCGCGATGATTCACTCTAACTATCGCCCTCTGTATGTGTGTGTGCGTTTGTGACTTCAAATTAAAAATGATGTCCATTAAGGAGTCACTGTTGGAGGTCGTTTTTGAGCAACGCGAATTCAAAAAGCCTACAATAAAAAGGGATGGGTACAAAAGTCACATTTCGCAGTTGCATTTGTTCAGACAACTGTGACTTGAAAGCTAAAGAAAGGATTTTAATTGTTGCAACTCCTTTTCAATCAGTGACAATGTACACCAAGGTGGAGAATTTTGTTTCCCAGGCCCTCTAAAAACGTGCGTTATGCGTACGACGGGTGTTTCTAGAGGACTTTGCGCGTACAAAGCAATGCTTTCGAAGTAGGACGACACAGCTCCGACCGTTTCAGATTCTACCTCAAACTTACTTACTTGGCTCTACCAAGGATAGGCGAGGAACATTGATTGAGCAAGTTCATCCCGTCACAATCCTTCAGTTATAAATAGAGCGTTAGTTTTTCCACAAGTAATTTGGGTGAGACTTTGTTTTGGATTGCGGGAGAAGGGTATCATCCAGTGTCTTTACTCACAGCATTCTTATTTCATTTCTTTTGGATTACAATAGCACTCTTTTGTTTAATGTATTGCATCGGTCATCACAAAACCATTTTCTATTTTAAATTCTATAGACATTATCTGACACTGATCTTTTGCTACTTTGTCTCAAAATTAACTCTGTCCTGCACATTTAGCATTGACGATCTTGACACCTGTCACTGATGCCCGAAAACTTAGTATTGTCCAGTTGTCACTCATAAATAGTACCTAGTCCTGGAGAGGCCTTAGGTGCCATTAATGCTACTTCCCGCGGTATCTCTCATGTCTTTTGCAAAACAAAATCAGATTTTGCATCACACCTTCAGGAAAGAGAAATCACATAACCATGTCTACGAAGTATCCAAAAAATCGCTAGCCAAACATTTCAATTGTGACAATGTCGAAGGTAGCATGACTGCGCCAACGCATCCGCTTTAAAAATGTGGCTCAACTTTCAGAAATGGGTGAAAAGTCTTCGATTTTCCTTTGGGCGATCTAAAAGAACCACAATGCCTAATTGAAGAAGACTGCCTAACTAGCAGTAGTCACTTACGAATTCCATTTTTGCATATCTTCTTGAAGGTAGAAAAGCAAGGTTGACATAGTCTTGGATTCATCTATCACCTTAGAAGTGTGGGCCTTTTAGCGAGTGGACAATTTCAGAAAAGAAGAAGGCGGTGAGGAAAAGGTAAAGGAAATCGAGGCGATAAACCGATAGTAAATAAGGCTACACGGAGATTCTTTCCCCAACCAGAATAATAGCGGGTTTACAGGAGAGGATGAAGAAACAAATTGATATCCTCTCGTCATTTCCATTCGCCGCCATTTTATGTGCTTCAGCAAAAAAGGTAACGTGTAGGGAGGGCAGAAAAGAATGCTTCATTGGTGGACTGACGTAAATACGCAAGTCTTACAACGCATGTAAGAATTCGCCTTCGTTTTACGAGCTACATGAAGTTATTACTTTGTTGTACCACCGAAAATCGCCCCCAAAACCAGTATCGATGTACTCCACAGTCTGTCCTTCGGAAACTATTTTTTGTACTTTTATGGAACTAAAAATCCTTGAAACCTTAAAATTGATAACAGACTTATATAATTTATTTGGAGAGTCTAAATCTGAGTCTTGCCTCGTCTTTCTCCTGTGCTTGTGGATCTTTAATGTTCTTTTGTGGTCTAAGGGTTTTGTGAGGTTCCAGTGGATGATTGGAGGTCTTCCCAAATGGTCCGTCAACCAACTGCTCCGTTCGGATGGTAAGCCATCCTGAAAGTGTAAATGGGATGGTTCGTAACTTTTGGGCTTTATGCTCTGCCTTCGAGTTTAGTTTGGAAATGTCACAATCGACGGAACTCATTAAATGTCGAGTTTGCGTACTTTTGGAGGCAAATCATGGTATTTTGGAAACATGCTATTGTTTGCATGATGTATGGAGCACAAAAATGCTTTGTAGTATTTCTTCCCTCCCTTTAGTTACTTTAATACTCCCATAAAGGGGTAGACCAAAGTTGATGGTTGTGATTGGAGGCTTGGGTGCTGCTTTTACAGCAGTTAAACTTGGCTCCGAAAGCTTGGAAAAAGTCCTCGTAAAATTTATTGCAGCATTTAGAGGTGGTAACGTAGTAAAGTTATCGCCCAGAAATGGCCTCAATAAGTGTATTCTCCTAACACATCAGGCAAAGCAACACGCGGGAGCCTTCCGTCCTTTTTGAGTGCAGAGTCACGTGTCAGCAGCAATGCTTAAGTTGGGAAGTTGAGTGCCGCCCCTACTTGTGCTTGGGCCAGCTTAAAATAGTGCACTTTTAGTTTCAATACGAAAGGTTCCGCCCTGAATGTTGAGTGAAAGAGCAGCGTTTGAACATGGGCGGAGGGGATTGCCTTATTCCTGTCTCCTATGTTTCCCATACAAAACCTCCAATCCCTTGGAGTAAAACAGTCACGTAGGTACATGCAAATTAGAAAGTTTAAAACGGTGTCTATAATTTGGAGGTTTTTCCCACCTTTGGAGCCTTGTTTTGTGAAAGGTACCTCTGAGAACCTATTGCTGATTTTGCATTTTATCACTTCGACAGTTGAAGTGCCAATGGGGAACTTAAACCTCGGTTCCTGCCCCATTCCATCTACCTCGGAGGAGGCGGTTCATTTTTTCGGCTCCTCCTACACTGCCAGTACGGCTGACTCGACCACCGTCACTGCCACCACCTCCACCATGACTGCCTTCGACGCTGTCGTGCAACACTCACCTCCCAAGTCAGTTATCAAATTCTTTGAAGATTTTTAGTTATAACTTCTTCCCTCTTTAAAATTGCTTTTAGTACCCGTCAAAACAGTTTCCCTACGATGACTCATTTTCCAACTTCGTTTAATAAAGATGGACAAAAAAATTTATACGACACGGCATGACAAGACATGACTTTCGACTAAGTATCGTTCAATCTTAGTGAATGAAAAGATTCATTGTCGTCTCCTTTCACGGATTCTTTTGTATGGACCCTGCTTGCGGGTACTCATCGGTGATTGTTATTCTTTCCATTCTCTCCACTTTTCCATATTGAGGTAACAGAAATGCTTTCAGCTACTCACTTAACTGATTTCGTGATCGGTTTGGTGGCCTCATTTTGAATGAGCTTCCAATTGACTTTACTGTTCTATAAAGTTACCAATCATCATTACCTGCCCCACTTGTTCCTATGCGTCAAAAATATTTTCATCTTCTTTTCCTCATTTCTGCGCACTTATTCGACCACATGTGTGGAGTGAAGCCCCTTTGTGGGATGGTGCGTGGCTTCAGGAATATGTGGGTGAATTACGGTGCGCCTACTCCCCAAAAAGATTTAAAAAATGGAGACTAGACATGTCTCAAGCCTATCCTTTCTAATTGCTCAACATTAATAAGCCTTTTGAGACAATCTTGAAAAGGTTGTATCGGCTGTCATTAGGCGCCTCTGAAATCATTAATTTATGGCTTAAAAAGAGATAGATAAGGGCCTTTTGTATTGACGTACTAGATGGAACTAACGAAACAAGTGGTCACTTGTCACTTGTTTTTTGGTTAGATGATGGTATGCAAGAGGAGGAAATTGGCGCCTCTCTGAGTGTTTGACTAGCCAAAGCAATTGAAGAACCCTCGTCAGTATGCTTCCAAAAGCGTGTTTTTGGGTTCTTTTTTTAGGGCGGACAATGGAAAGGAGGATGGATAAAATTAAAGGAAACTTGGAAATGGGTTATTCAATAGATATTTCTATGAAGATAGTGGGGAACCGATTCAAACTCGATCGAGTAGAGGTTCTATGAATTGCCATAGGTTCTATTTGTTGGAATAAATTTGATTTTTAAAGAAATTATTGAAGTGTTGGCCTTCAAAAGTTCCCATGTCACTGGAAGAGCTAAGGGCGAAGTTGTGACAATTGATGATATTATAATACTAGTCCCTGACCACTTGCCATAAAAGGAGAAATCTGTTCTTAGTGTAAAAAAATTATTCCTAGACGACTGAATCGACGGGAGGAAAGGCTGACAGATGTTGAACTCTCCAAATATTTAGTTAGCCATAACCACTGCCTCATAGAGGAGGAAGAGAAGGAGATACGGGAAACGAATGCGAACTCTTTAGTTTGAAGTTCTAAGAAATGGCGAAGGCATAGGTGTTTCCTTACTAAATCGGCGCCTGTCTGGGAGTTCCTCTCTAAGTTCCTCCTTTACTCATGTGGAAAATAAGTCACAGCATGGGTAGGGACAAGGGCTTTTCCTTTCGATTAGGATTTTTAGAGCTGCACAAGACCGTCTTTCTGAGTCCGACTATAAAAATCCGATTAGCGTGCCACCTGCGAAGAAATGTAAGTTGTAGTTAGGAATTAATTCAATTGTCACAAATGCACCTTCTTTTAGCTCTGCTTTAATCGCCTTTTCCATCGTTCAAAGCTAGACTTTGGCCTAAAAGGGGAGTTACTAACCTTCGGACGCATTAACTTGGCTTCGCAGTGTGTTTTATTTCCCTCTAATTTTTTTACCGATCTATTCGCCTTCCTTTTTGTCGCCAGGATCATAGCGTTTTTTGCACCTTTAAAGTCTGCTGGCATTAACCTTCCGGTAGAACAGGAATTTGGCGAGACACGTTAGGAGCAAATGACACTTAGGAGTCTTCACGGATTGAACCGTCTACAGTAGATGCCTTCCTTTTTTGAAGCACCCATTCGACGATTCACCGTATGAAATAGAGCGGATGTCTTTTTTTAACCTGTTCTCTCGGAAGATGTATTGTGGATGGGGGTGGAGGGCGGAAGGGAGAGTCTTAATCTTCCAAGGTTGATGGACCCGTAACTTTAAAGTCATATCGATGTGAATACGAATTTCTTTCAAATGAGTGTCCTATCATCTTGTCAGTAGTCTTCTCTCTAAATAGGAAGGGAAATCAGCCGGAGACATCGATACGCCCGTGCAGATGTTCGATGTTCGTCACTGCTCCAGAGCCGTCTTGATGTTGCCCATTTGACACCACCGCATGAGCACTGAATGCGATTTGTGGCATTTCAAATGTCAACGCTGATTTCGAAGGAAACTAGTTTAGATTTGGTTAATATTATTGGAAAACGCCATCATCTATATCCACCACTGACTCCGCGTTTCATCCCTTTATTGTTACTTATTCAAAACTAGATACAGCGGTTGGCGCCATTTTATTCGGCTGGGTGAAGGAAAGGGAGTTGATTGACTGCTAAAAGTGAGCAGCGCTAATGCCAAAACTGGAGATCGGATGCATAGTCGAATGAAGTGATACGAGGTGACATCTTTGTGAAGAAAGACTGTTTCGGTGCCTCTTGTAGCTACAAGACGTTAGCCACTTTGAGCCTTAGATCTTTGAAGGCATGTTTGGATCACATAACCTCAGATCATTCAAGAGAGCGCATGACCATTTGTCAGTCCCGAAATCGGTCAAATTGATGGCATTGGTGTGCTTACCAAAGGCCACAATACACCTTGTTAACTTTATAAAGACGCTGCAACAATCGTTCTTCTTTTTCATCCATTATGCCTTATTTAATTTGCGTAATTCAGAGGTGAAACCACCTACCAACAACGGCTGTATCATCAACACATCGCTCGGAGTGTTCGCAATCTCCGTCGCTTTCGTCACATCTATGGCGATTCAGTAAGGTCACTCTTCTTTTTGCTTGAGCAAAAGATGCAAAAAAAGTCTTTCACATGGCAAATAACTGTTTCAAAAGACATTAGTTTCAACAATTATTTTTCTTAATTTTGGGTTATTTATAGATCTGTGAGGTATAGGAAACGTCGGCTTGAGATTTAATTAACGTAAAACAGTGGGATTTGATTTGGTCCTTCAAGGAAATCGTCTTCCGGAATGCCCACAAGACGAAAATAACTCCCTTTCCTTCAATGTCTTTTGTGCTTTGAAGCTGACCTCGGTCCTGGCCTCAACGAAGGCACCCTCCAGTGAAGAACGAGAGAACTCCACCAGTTCAATTCCTTCCATGCAACATCGACGAAGTTCAGCTGACGAAGCTTTGATAGCTCGAGCCGTAGGCGAAAGGGATGAGCCATCATCACCACCATCACCGCCACCATCATCAGCCAAGCTGGTGTCAAACTTGGAACAGCGCCGCAGACGTCGGCACCTCTTCATTTCTCATCGGTCCGTTCACAGTGAGTCGCAACGCCAAGCGGGCGAGGCAATTCCGGTGGCAACCGTGATCGTAGCATTGGAGAGCGATGAGAACATCGTAGGTGTAGATGGTTGTACATATTCTTCTCTAGTGGATCTATAATTCACTCCGCTATTTTTTCCTTTCTCCTCTCCATACAACTGCCGTTTAGAGGGCAGCGGATGGTCCCAATGCGATGTTATCTCTTATATCGCGTAATTTCTTTCAATCCCAAGAAAATGAGCGTATTTTGTGGAGACTGGATTCTAATTAAAACAGGGAAGTAATTAATGAATGCAATCACAAGAAAAAATTTCCCTCTCTTCTTCATTTACTTTTCACTCCAATTAAATACTCTTTTGGGTCAAAAAACTTCATCAACAGAAATACTACAAATTTGTTTTCAATATTCGGTCTTTGAAATTTAAGCTGAAAAAATAATGCAGGAAATAAGGCAGTGAATATGACAATCAACACTGGGTGAAGAGGTTCCGACATTAAAGGTCTCACTGACAGGTTGTCTGACGTAAGACTTCTCGTTCCATCTAGCAGCGAAGTAGCCTGGATTTTGTTTTCACAAGGCGTGAAGGCTCTGGTCATGATAATGTCCCTGCTGGAGTGCTGCAAATGTGATCCCCAGAAATTGCTGAATGTGAGATGAGGCCGTATCTCATCTGCACCCTCCCTTATTCCGTCTTTGAGCTGATAGAGTGAATTCAAAATAGTACTGAACACAGATAAAGAGTGCCTTATTGACAGGCTGTCAAAAACTGACGCTTATTCTTGACAAGTTTCTGCAATCTACAATATGTCATGGGAAGAGCATATGCCTAGTAAAATCAGCTGCCAGCCTGCTGTAAAATGACTTATTTCCTCGAGAGTAAAAAGGCGATACCTTAAGTCCCAATTAGTTTGGTCATAAGTACCTTTCCGGTTGTCTTTATTCGTACCGATTGGATTGACCTTAGGAGTCAACATCGGGCAGTTCCTTCCTACAGTGGCGATAAATCGGATTCTCCTCCATTTCCTTCCTCTGTTAGGAGAAAAGGAGCTATGCAGAATACTCTGAAGACTCTCTCCTTTAATTTCGATCAGGAGATAAGTGGCCTTTCCTTTCATTAACTAGGATATGACATACTTGATGTCTCTATTGTAGCTCCCGGGAAGTTTTGGGAAGACAAGGACTAAAAGCCTCAGTCGAAACATGTATTGTTGGCGTTCAGGGGCCTTGGAGGCTACTGTCTAGTATGAAGGCTAACCTCGCTTGCGACGATACAATGACGAACCCTTAAGTGGAGTAAATTTCCTCTGAAATTCAAAGACTACTTGAACCTGTTGAAACTGGTCAAAAATTCCTCTTCGATGCTTTAAGGGGAGTGGCATTAAATTCCTTTCCACTGCTCCACCCTCGTTCTCTACAGAGCCTATGCCGGGTGAGGATCTAAGACCTCCCTCATTAATGGACACGCTCGAAGGACGAGTAAACAAGCCTTTGACCTTTCCATCGCTAAAATCCCCTCTCTCAAATAATATTAAAGAAGTTGATCTCCTTGACATCCCAGTTTATCATTCCTTACGCAGAGTCATCTTCTGTAAACATAACCTCGAAAACTTTAATATCTTACTTCGCTCAAGAAAAAAAGTATCTTCTCACTTTTTTCTGCACTGTCTGGCTCATAGATCTAAACAAATTACGCTGATTGCCCCGTCCTGTCCCCTTCCAGACTATCCCCTTGGCCTCTATTATCGCCTTTCCAGTTGAAAAGTCACCTCACCAAATCTTTCCCAATTGTTCAAAATGTCGGTAAATCGTCGAGATGATTCATTCTGAGCCTGGCATCAATTAGCAAATCTTGAAATAAACAAGTACTGAGCTTTCTGTCTCCTTCCCCTTCACCATTTACTGTTCCCTTCCTCTCATTTTGTTGTGTTGCAGAAACCGTCCAAATCTTTGTGGCTTCATCGAAGGTGTTTCGTGTACAATGGATGTATATTCCTGATTTCTCTCACAGAAAATGTGACTTCAGTACTCTCCACCAAAAGCAAGGTAAGTTGGTGATAAGAGGGGATAGAAATGGGAACGAGGAAAATACTCGAAATTTGTTATTTTTAAGCAAATCAAATAAGTAAAATTTTGCTTATTGCTTACCGAAAAGAGAAGCTATGGAGGTAGTCAACTACAGAGGAAATTTTTTCGGCATCCTCTTCTTCTTTTGAGAATCGTCTCGACTCGACAAGTTAGACTCGAGGGCTTTGCAAGGTCCAGCACTATGTAATCACACTGGTTCTGGACCTGGAAAAAAATTTATTTGCCAGAAAAGCCAAACTCTGAGTCACTATAGTGGAGGATATACAAAAAATTACCAATTATTGGGAGACTGAGGGATTAAATCTTCCGACCCATTCTCCCTTGCAAATGGACCTCGATGGTTGGTTAAATCGACCCTCTTTTCACTCAGAAAGGGGGCGAACTCAAAAAAAAACCCCCACCAAAACATGAATGGAGATTTGTTAGAATAAAAATGTATGAAACTCAGGAATAATTTAATTGTCCTACCCTCCTGTTTGCTTAAACTCGCAGTTCGATTTGTGGTGAAAACGTGAACCTACTTTTGACTAATCGAGCTATTACTTTTGTTCCATTTAAGTTTAAGTAGACATAAATGGCTTCCTCCTTCAAAAGGTTCGTAATTTGCACCAGAGATTTCCAGATTTTCAGGCCATTGAAGAATCATGGTGAGAACATTGTCGACATCATAAGTAGGCAACAGGTTGTGGTGGTTCGTTATAACAACTTAAGTGTTAAATTAGTGAAAGTGAAAACGCTGCTGTGGAATTGAATTGTTCTCTACGTTTCCGACCGTTGAACATTCGCTCCGTCATTTGAACGGCATTTCCAGCCCTCAGTAGTTCCGGGTTAGTCGAAACTTGACATTCACGGGCATATGTGCTGCTACGAAACAGATGCACTTTGCAGATAATCTTAAACAATTAACTTACCACTAAATGGACTAAAGGGAGGAGGCAATGTTCTGTAGCTGGACTGTATTTACTCTACCATTTTTAATTTTGGATACCTCTCTAAATTCCCAGTCGTAAAGTCACTATGCACTTGGGAAAGCTGACAGCACTTCTAATTTTATCGCTCTCCGCCTGCACTCCAACTTATTCCAGTCCATTAAAGTTCATCGAAGTGGACGGTTTATGCAGGAAAAAGGGAGGAGCCAAAAACTACTTCTTTCCCTAATCACGTACTGGAAACTGAATAAATGGAATTGTTTTCATTCCTAGACTGAAAAACCTCATCGTCCTAGTGTTCTATTTGACCTTTGAAGGCGTGCTTTCGCACATACGCACGCAGCCACTAATAAAAGGCCTCCTTATGGAATTTGCCTTTTATTGTATTAGACGTGGCTTTGGATCATCAATAATTAAGGTGAATTTATGCGCTCTGGATGTTTGATTTTAAACTAAGACGCTCACAGTGTCATTTGGTGTGGACTTTGTCAAAAATAGCCTCAAAGGTATGCCCTCACCATTAAGGCAGCGTTGGCGAGTGGGCAGTTGTGAAATGCATTAAATGTACCTTCACCGGATCCAAACACCTTCACGGGGACGGTTCATTAAAAAGGCCGAAAAAAATTTGCTTTGCTGCTATTTTATGAAGGCATTTTGCACTATTCAGAACTCGATCCAAGTAGTCGACGCCACTTATCAAGGAAGGCGCATCGAGTTTGGGTTTGGTGCGCTTTATGGGCACCTTAGCAATAGGACATTAAAACAAGGCAGTTCGGACCATCTGAAGTTTGCCTGTTTGAATTTTGTGGATTGTGATCCTTATAAATTTCAAACGTTTAAGAAACCTACTTCATAGCCTAGCCTAGGTTGAATATTAGACAGCCTTTAGATGAATGAGCCTCTTCCTCCGTGAAAAGCATGCTAATTTTGCAATTTGCTTTTTTTTTTCAGTTTCATCGCCTTGCTCTTTGCCGTTTAGCCTGGGCTGCAAAAGGGCATTGAAAACATAATCCTTGAACGTGATTTGTTTCCCTTTTACTGTGCATTTTCCTGCGTTTATTCTTTACTTTTAGAGCTAGTTGCGAATGAAATAGAGGCCTCGATAGGCATTTGATAATGAATTCTCATTTACGCCGCCACCTTAGCACTCCTTGTAGCGTGACATTCTTCAGCCATGAAATCCAGGATTTTTTAACTTTGTCCACAGAAGCCAGGAGGAGACATAACCCTTGTTAGCTTCGCTCCTTTTCCATGTCGTTTCTCAAACTTTTGAGTCTCATTTTGCATTTGATGAAGTGACTGCTCAATGCTCACAAAAGGCTGATATTGCCTACCTTGATCTTGCAGAAGTACCAAAGCATTAATGCGGATAGTGGTGAGAGTAGGGTCAAGGAGTACATTTCTCTAACAAAGTACAAATCTTTTGGAGGACTGGCATGTCACGGGATAATTTCTACTGCTTTGCTAATTAACTAGTACAAGCGAATTTCCATTCGCGCTGCATCCGGTTGTAGACCAATTTTAGCCTTCAGCAAGCAAACAGTAGTATCGTCGTCCATGCAATCGTCTAGGCGTGAGATGGTGTCTTTGGCGTGTGGGGATGGCCAGTGATGCGTTCTTTAACTGAATTCCACTTAAGCTAATCAGCCAATCTGCTGTCAAACTCCATAACATCTGGAACACGTTTTATGAAGTATAGAGACGGCGGAATAATTCATGCGCTTTAGAGACTATTGCTACAATATGGAACGTCTGCAGTGAATGCGTGAGCGATTTTTCAGAGGATCTGAGTACGATTTAGCCGTCTCATCATTCACTCCAAGGATAGTCAAATGCTTTTTTGGCACGCCAATCTCCAACCGTTTTGACATGATTAACAAATCACAAATTTTACATTGTTTTCAGAAATGGGGTAGTTTTTGGATGCAAGGCATCTAAATTTGTGTAATTCACCACCACAATAAGTTGTTGGATCTATTTCCGAACCACACGTTCTGGTAACATTCGCCACACTCTCTCCTTATGCTACACATTAAGTGTAACGGCAAATTTGCATAGCCTTTGAGCCTGTCTGCTGTTGGTTTCCAAACAAGTGGAAGTGGAGGGGTACATTCACCTCTATATTTTACAAACTAGGCCGGAAACCGACATGTCCCCAATAAGCAATGAAACCACCTTTTAGCCACTTGTTAGTTCATGTGTTCTGGTCCTGTCATCAGGCCCAATGAAACACCAAAAATCGGACAGCACTTCACTTGCACAAAGTTGATGTCAACTTTTTTCCTGACCTCTGAAGTACTTTTTTTTGGCTTTGCTTCGTGGTCGATATTAATGTTTTACGAAACCCACAACTCAAGTCGTTTTGCCTACGCCAGACGGAGTCATTCAACTTCTAAAGCTGTTAGAAATGAGATAAACTTTTCTTTTATTTCTAACACGTAGGCACGAAAAACTTTAAGAATCGCATTATTTTTGGTAGTGCAAGGAAAACTAGATTCATGAAAACTCAGCCCTTTTTAAGATGGATTTGGAGGTTCTTTATATGACCCGCTTTTAATTGAAATAAAAACAAATTCCAACGCTAAACTTGTGTTCATATTTGTTAAAGCTAAGTCATAAATTTGATCCTGAGACAGCCATGGTAACCGTGGTGATCGGATTGTCGCCTCATGGTTGATTGCGCATGACAATGCAGTGGAGGCGCATGCGTCTATGTCCCGGAGCCTGGGCTTACATAGTTGTAAGGAGGAATGGGTAAAGTCAATTCCACCGGAGGGGAATCTCGCCCACTGAGGGGTCGATATAGCACCTGGTGTGCGTAAATCACACAGCCCAAGATAAACAAGAAACTCCCTCGCCTTGTATGCAAGCTTCTAGCCCTCTGCCCTACTACCTACCTGGCTAGCTACCCGCCTGCCTGCCTGCCTGCCAGCCAGTCCAGTTGCCCCGAAGCACCAATCGTAGGCGCATTTTGTCCATTCGTTGCCCAGTATAGTCTTGCTCCCTAAGGCCATGGTCAGGCATGTTCCCATGTCTTGTGTAGAGGCCTGTTCAAATGTTAAAAATACCTACTTCCCTCGGGACACAGGCGAACACATTCATTGAGGTTGTTCACTTGTACTGTCCGTTTGCGATTTTATGCAAGGCTCTTAGAACAGACATTCTGGATGATGGTTCCTGTATTTCTGTGATTTTGTGACACATTGAGGAGGCTTAATTGATGACGTGGGTTCATTGAGTTTCAGGAACTTCATCCCATTTACTATCGATGCAGCCCATAAATACTAGTCATCTTTGCAAGGGAAATATGATAAAGGCCTATGACACAAAATTGGAAGTCAGAACCGCATCCTCTTCCATTTTATACCAGAATTTCCATTTATTGAGCTCATTTAGATTCAGATGGAATTGCCTTGTGTCAATCACATATTTCAACCGAAAAAAAACCCAAGTGGGCTGAGTCTTCCTGTAAATGGGGTGGAGATGAGGTAGGGATTGACAAAGTTGGAAAATTTTGTCTTTGCTTAAGAATTGAGGCATGCACTAGCCTGGGCGTTCATATGGCACTCACGGTTAAATTTTATGCTCCAAGAACTTTCTTATCCTTAAGTACTTATCGTTAGAGGATTGATGACAGATTTACTAGGAGTTTTCCAAGCAGACCAACTCGATTGTCTTCCCGAGCCCAACAGGTTTTGAAGACTGATTCATATCTATAGATCTTTCTCATCTCCGTAGGGCATGCACACTAGCAGCTACGTGCACTTGTCGACCTGCGGGACGTATAGAAAAGTAGACAATGGTTATATGGCGTAAACACTTGCTACCTTAGTAGAAATTGGTCTCACTTTTTGGGCTCTATACTTTTGCTTCAGTTGTTTTAAGCAAAATTATTTGGGCTTGCTACAACTCTGCACAAATCAACGGGGAATATTGCATATGTGAACCATCTTTTTCAATGGTAACCCCTTCATATAGTCTACCAATCATGGTGCACTATGGAATACCTCCCTACAATTAATTAATCCCTTCATACAACAACTTGGCTTACCAAACCTCCTTCACAAAAGCGCGAAGGTGATGTGGCGTTTGATTCTGCCCAATTTGTTCACATTCGTAGATGTTGCGCACGAAAATTAGATTGAGGATGAAATGGAGTACTCTTAATGCAAATTTCTGTAGCATCATCACAATCACCAATAATCTGCATAGATTATGTTTGCATCATCAGGCGAGTGCTGCCCAAAGATGACGACGGGATTGGGGTGGAGAGCGAGCATGGTTATGGGAGACAATTCTAAACTTCCTCCCTACCCCTACGTGCGTTCATGCAAATTTGTTTGCTGCTCTTTCACACCCTCTGCTTCGTGCATCTAAAAATAGTTGGTCCGTACGCTCGAAATTGCCGTAATCTAGGTCTCACTCCCACCCCTTATAAAATAGGCCGCCTAAGCTCTCTTTCCGTCCCCACCCCACCGATTAATCAGCGTATTTGTGCCTTCAAAGCCCCCTACAGTGAAATAGAGCATGGGAACAGTGTTCCAAAATGCCTCCTCGAAGCAAATTTCGACGTTAGTTATGCAGGCGTTTTGGTAATTTGGAATGTCGCCCTGGCGACACGACGAGTATTGATTTTTACCTTTGCGCCGTCCGAGTGATTAAAACAATTATAAGCATTTTCTTTCGAATTTTAACTGAAAAAGGTATTCTCGATTTTTTTAAAATCTTTGTGGGAAATTGTACTTCCCTGAAGTCAGTGTCTCAATTTCCAAGGGTTTCGAAATCAAATCGTGTGTTTCCCATTTTTGACACGAAAAAAGAAAGTTCACTTATTCTACTAGTTTACATTTTTGTTATAAATAATTCAATTGCTATCATCTGGATTTGGATGAACTTATGTTTGGCGAGCTTATTATTTAGACGATTTGCCAGGTCTATTTTTTCGAAAGCTGGTCATTAATTAGAAGATTGTTGTAGTATTTCTCAGAAATATGGAAAAATTCCTGTTTAAAAGATACATTTCTTACCAAAACTACATCCCACCATTCCTTATTTGTGTGCCCTCTGGTTGGTATTCCTACTGGATCTCCCCAAGATTATTGCATTTGAGTGGCTTCACTTCTGTTGCCTCTCGTGCTGTTTCAAAGACTATTGGAGGAAAGGGGATCATTTTCAACTGCCACCCTGACCTCCGTCTGTATTCCACCCGGCAAATATAGCTCTTGGTATATTTACTTTCTTCATGGTTGGCCAAATTTGGGCTGTTACTTGCCTTTCTGTGGAAAAAAAGCCAAATCTTATTGCCAGAACCCTGCACCACTTTATTACCACCTTCTTTTGGGCATCTCTTTATATTCAGCCATCTGGAGTAGATATCGTTCCTTTTTGACGCTGCGTTTCGATGTTCAGGCTTAGAGAAGCAGATGACTGTTTTCCTTGGATTAAATTTGCCTACGTCATTATAAGTCATAAAAAGAGCAGAGCGAGCAAGGCTGCAGGCATGGCAAGACTGCTTCATCGCTACGTGCAAATAAAAATCTTCGAAGTCTACTAGCCCCACTTGTCCAAAATCATAGAGTTAGTCTAACGTGTGAAGTTTGAGCTGATCTGTAAGCAGTTATACTAATCTATTTCCCTTCAAATTGTCCTTTGCTGCATGGCTATGGAGAGAGCGCAGATTGTGGTGGTAGAACTGTTGATCTAAGGATCAAACGTTTAAGCCCAAAGCAGTGTAACCTTGACACCAAAGGAAGATATCATGCAGCATAATAGAAGTCTGACATTAACTAGGCAAGAAACTCTTGGAGTACTACATGGCCTAATTGGCTAGATAAGTTGCTTCAATTCAAGTCAACCGTGAAAAGATGGGATGATTTGGAAGGAAGGCACTTCGATTTCCATTTATTTACCTCTGGTAGGTCCTGGGTGCTCCGAGAATGCGGCTGTCTGGGAAGAATAGCATTTTCAAAGGTTTTTTATCTACTGAGGCCATAGAAAATCTGCCTGAGATCTCGAGTAAGCGTGTGAAAAGCTTTGTCCGAGACAGTCGAACCAAGTTATGGTCACGCGAAACAAATTCTCATGAGCATTGGAATAGATGCACTTCAGTCAGCCCTGGGAGAAGTGCAACGTTAGTCACCTCAACATCTCTATGATAGCTCTTCTGTGACTCCCTTTCCCCACAGACTAAGACTATCAACTTCTCTTGGCACTTGCCACCATATGCTTCAAAGGGGCAGAGGATGGAAACACGGAAGCTGAGGTGGGATGCAAAAGGAGTTTTATGAACAGTATATTTCTAAACCTCTGAGAAATATATTTTTAACAGTGTATTTTGCGGTATTCTGCTTTTACGACTGATTAATATCTCGGCTGACAATATCTTCGAAATTGGCGAAATTGAGAAAACTCATTTTCGATTATTCACTAGCTAAATTGTTTAAATATGCGCGCATTATTTGATTTTTACCCTCCATGCTCTTATAAATTAGGAAGCGGGATTTCGTCTGCGACTTGTAAAATTTATTTAACATGTAAACCAATTTTCACCCCGAAAATAAAACATCGCGCCTTAAGCTTGCATAATTTAAGCACTGTTATTCATTGAACAGGTAAAAATGGTCAAATATGATGGGTGAAACACTTTGCCCGTGTACATATTCTCACATTTCTTAAGTTGGAAAACATGCAATTCAGCTTTCAAAAAAGAATGAACGAAAAATATTCCATCACTCCCTTCTGAGTAAAAACAGAAGGGGTTTTGCCAAAATATATGACTTGATTTCCAAGAACAGATTGAATAACCTTTCCAACCTTTTAGTTGACTTTCTCAAAGTGGAAACTTTCAATTTGCTTTTTCGTCCTCCAACTGGGCAATTGCTAAACTGCCGGTAACGTCGCATTCTGTTTTAAAGAATTGCGTTTTTAGTGCTGAAGTTGGTCTCAGTACTTTGGCAAAGAATTTTCCGCTAGTGTATGGAAAAGTTGACAGGTTCTAATCACCTTCCGGTCATCCCGCTGAAACGGAAGTACAGGTCGAGAGGATCGAGGGCACTATTTAGCTAAAAGCGCGGTTAATATTTACATGCTTCAATTGCACAGCATATTCCCTCTTTGAGCCATGTCCTCGTCTCTCCCATGCTGTCCACTACAGCATGATTGAGGTTTGACTGTCGAAAATGGTATCATCTGAGAAAGAGGGAATTCGTTCAGATGGATCTCACGGATGGCTGCACGCATTTGCTGTCAGCAAACAGTTACACGTATAAAACGGTTAATGGTAAACCATATGTCCCAGTGTTTGGTGGATCAGTCATGCTCCAAACACCAAGCTGGGCGTAGTTGTTAATGCAATTTCGAGTTTTACCACCTTTTCAGCACGTTCTGTCACACCAATAGCGTACCACATTGATGTCTAACTTTTAGAATCTATGTCATAATTGCGCCCCTAAAGAGGTTGAACGTTGGGCTCGCAACATCTTGCAAAAAAACTTGTAATTGTGTTTAGTGTACCACAACACGAATGATACACCATTTGTGATTTGAATGTCGCTGAGACCGATGAAGGGTTGAACTGCTTACACCTTCAGAGTCATCGAAGAATGCAAATTATTCAACGTGTATGTTATTCCTTACAAAACAGCTCGAGTATGGACGCTCAATTTCTGAACAATGCAGGAAGGACTCGGGGACTATACCTCATGCCTCAGTGTCAAATAAAGCTGATGCGCGATGGAGACACAGTCCGGCATAGTAGCCATAGTATTTCAATAGCCGTGTGCGGCGAAGCCGAAAGGAAATCATCCTCACAATATCAAGCATCACCTCATTCGGTCCCTTCAAGACATGTTTTTGTTTCAAGTGCCTTAATTTGCGCACAATGACGAGCGTTGATGCAGCTAGATTAAGCAGGTCGTGGGTCACTTGTCAGACATTTCCCCTCTAGGACGTGGAAACAATAGAAGTAGAATGCATTTATCGTGATTTTTCGGTTCATGTGAACTGCAATGAAGGTACTGATCATTGCGGTGCAACATACAAGCCAACTTGAGCTTTGCACCTATCCGAAGTAATGCATTATCACTATTTTAGTGGCCATGCACCTTGAATGAAAAACATCCAACCCAGATAACGTAGTCGGCATTAAAAGACTGGTAGTGCCCGCAGATACTTTGCTTCCTCAGAAATTTAATGGCACCCTAAGCTATGAATAATGTAGGAAGAAAATAAGTCCGTATATATAAGGATACGCTAACCATCGCATTCGGGACTAGGAATTCCCATGGACTGATCTATGAATGGGGCTCATCCTCTCCACTGATTTTACGTCCCCTTCAGGCATTCTTGGAATGAAGGAGAGTGCACCTGCTCCATCCCTCAAGCAGCTGCAGTGGCGGCTTAAGACCTCTTTGACATCTATCCGCATGTTCATCTATCAAAATTTAGTTTCTGATGCGGACACCTTCTCATGGCTGACTGGAACCCAAAACCTTGAATATTATAAAATCGTGTGGATGGTCTGTCAATGTTAAGGTGGATTTCACCGAGATTGGCATCATTCATGACTACTGTTTTCAATTGGCTGTGGAGTCCATTCAGTCGAACTGATCCTAGAATTGATTGCAGGATCATGTGTCCTGTTATCTGACCAAAGTGCTACACCAAGAACACTCTAAAATAGTTGTTTAGGTTTTAAATGAGTGAGTTGAGTCAAACATAATCGCCCATCAAAGGCCTTACCGTTTTGGTCTGGCTGATCCACACTGAGGTGATTACCTTTCAGTGATCCCATGTGTGGCTACGATGTTTCGAAGTGCAAGATGAAAGATCTGTCGACGCACTCACGCAAACTTTATAAGGAATAAAACAATGGGGAATGTAAAATTGAGAGGTTATTAGCATTATTTTAACCAGACTGCTAGTCTACAGTGAGTCTAAATGGAAGCATGCCAACCGATTGGATAAATGTTTGTAGCATTGGCATCTGGATGCTCCACGCATAAGACGTAGCTACATACTTTATTGGCGCCCATGTGAGCAACACCTTGGTTAGATTTTTGTCGATTGTTTAGCTTATTTGGTAGTGTCTTGTCACATAAGTACGATTTAGAAACAGGTGAATGTACCTCTGTTCAATCTCGTGCTTTGAACCATCGAAGGTTCGACATGGCTCCAACTCCAACTGATTTTGATAGATCTGTAGGTTTTGTGGGGTTCATCGAGTATTCACTAATTTGGAAACATGGCTGAGGATTGAGCTTCACGGCTTACTTCCCATTGCCGCTATTATCCCATCTATTTCTATTTTTCTGTTAATCTGGTTTTGTACTAGGTGTTGCAAGCCTCAACCATATGCCATTTATTCTTGCAGGATCTTTACATCTGTCATCATTTCACTCCTTACAAAACCCTAAGTTAGAATAACCGTCAAAAATAGACATTGTTTTGTGAACCCTTCTTTCTTCGTGCCCTTTTTAACCCTTCCATAAGTAAGTCTATCCCCTATTTTGTGGCGTTTAGCGATAGCGCCTTGTTGCCACTTTTGATCTTTCCCACAAGTTATAATAAGGTATCTCATCATGGAGAGCAAATTTCAGAAACCACAGGAGTTCAGAAGGCCGAGACACCACATAGCCAAAGTGATGTGCATTTTTACGTTTCTAATAAGTAGACGGGATGTTGTGAGCAGTTCGAAAGTGTGTGGTAGACAGATCAACTGGTGTTGACCTGTGACAGGCTTTTTCGCATTGAGGTGTAATGTCAGTGCCATGTCCAGTCTTTATCTGGTTAACTAATGATCCGGAAAACCTACACGAATAAAAGGATAGGAGACGAAATTCCATTAAACGTTACTCGTGGCAGGCTAGTCTTTCGTCCCCGCATCGCTCCTTAAGTGGCTCACATTCCCTGGACTCTTTCCCTTGAAAAGCCATTGCTCTGTGTAACTGCATACCTTAGTACACGCTCCTGTATAACTAGGAGGACGCTTCGAAAGTTTCTCAAAGAAACCGAATTCCTCTCATAACGAAGATAAGTTCCTAAGCTAGTGCAGCAACAATCGTTCCATCAGGCTGTGGAAACTTATCAGCCAACAATATATTGTGAAGGTGAGAGATATCGTGTATGATCCTAATATTGCATAGTTATGACTAAATAATGAGATAAGAAGCGAACAAATTTTTTTGACTGCTTTGTAAAGCCATAACGTTCCAACTTTGGTAGAAATCTTGTCAATCCTCCTCACTTATTACTACACTTCCGCTGCACTTTTCCTCCATACAGGGTTCCAAAATCATTGGTTAGGTTACTCTTTTCAACACACCCACACACACTCTTCGTGCTTAAACACTCAAAATGAATCAAGTCATTTCCTCGTTTTAGTTTACTTGATAGAGACCGTTTTGAGAGGTTTATCTTTTAAATACACCATCTGGGTGACGAAAAATATCGGCGTGTAATGGTACGATTTCAAAAATCTTTTTCCGTGTTTAGCTCATAATTAACTAACTTTATAGGAAGTGCATCATGACTATTTTCCATCAATTTAGGCTGTTTTTTTGACGTGATTTTTGAAGAAAACGTAAGATCAAAGTAGGAACCGTTTATTTTGCTGAAATAATGTCTTGAGAATGTCACGCAACAATTCAGTCCCCTCAGTTAACATTAGTTTATTTTTTATTGCCTCGTCCGTCTCTCTGCCTTTCTTATTGGTGATAGCTTGGAACTTAAACAAACTTAGATTTTACTCTGGATAAATCATCCCATTGTACCCCGCTCATCACTGTCAGCGGACAAACCCCAGGTCGTATACATAGATGCCGACCTTGATTTGGATGCACTGGCGTGTTTCCTCCTTTGATCCGGCCCTAGATGTGCTTGAGTTTCGCTTGATACCAACGTCTTTGGTGCAGTCTCAAGCTGTAGTTGCCATTGTCGTACAGAGCAACTTGAGCAACCAGTGTATGTGAGAGACGGAGTAGCCTGACTGATGCAGAGTTAAATAATGATAGTTCAACTCAGAGTCCCTAACTCTTTAGGAGTGTCTGGCTTCTTCTCGCAGTTGATCCGCTTCGGTCTTGATGAGCCCTGGAGAAACTGTAATTACTCCAATTAGCACTTCCACAACGCTTGTTGTTGACGAGATATCCCGTTTCCAAAAGGGCTGAGGGCATGACTTATTTTTGGTCTTAATCAATCATTCGAATCAAACGTTGCAAGAGAGGATAAAGGACATAGTTTCTGAGCGTTGTATGAAGCACAGCGGTCAACCAATCTTTTACTTAGGATCTGTTTCATACCTTTAATCCTGATATTAGTGAGTATACTTGCGAAGGCTGTTAATTTAACACCGCTTTAATCAGTTGCTTTTATCATTAGGGCTCAGAACAGCCCACAGAGAATAGCGAACTGTGAAAACTCCTGCGTAATTTCGCTTCTAATTTGGCAATAGAAGGTATGAGAAATGACTGAATGCTCCTGTTCATGGCCAAAAGGTAGAAACAGCAAGTTCACCCTGCAAAAATACGATGACAGTAAAGGCGGGTCTAATAGAGGAAGTTTGCGTTGCTCTTTTCACCTATTGAGCAACGTCTCCGACGCTCCTCTCTATACACCTTTTGCACCATTTATCAACTCCTATGAAGCTGAACAAATGTGCAGGACCTTCTCATTAGTTACCTTTGACCTGAAAATATGAAGTGGAGGGAAGAAATTCTGTTAACATTTATGTGTACCGGAGTAGAAGTTGGAATCTGGTCTATAACAGACGCATATCAGAAGTAACGGAATCTAACACAATTCTCTGTGGAAGGGAATTTAGTTTAATGTCATTACCGGCATTTATATAGGAACAGGGTAAGGAATTCACAAAAACGAAACTTCCCTAAATGGCGTTGCTTCACTTGTTAATTGCTTGCCAGTAGGACACGAGAAGGGAGTGAAGCAAAATCCAGGTGCCGTTTTCAGTCCTTCTGAAGTCGCAGAGAAATTGGCTTCACTTTCTACTGCCAGCAATGTGGCATTTCAAAAGGTGCCGTTAAGAATTGAATGCTTGTTTTAAAGAGAAGAGCTAGGAGCAAAGCGAATGCCACTCATTACAGGCAGTCGAACAAACAAAGTATCACGGCAAATGTCTTATAGTTGGAAACATTAATCCGTTGGTTTTATTAGTCTTATACAATCTCAAGAGTTTCAACAGCTGTTCTCTTTTATCTTTCCACCTACACTGAAGTGATCATCTGTTTTCGTAGCCGTCAAGGAGTCCGCCATCTCTTTGCGAAGGCAGCTGGAGTCATTCGCTATCCAACTGCGATTTGACCTGGTCTGATGTCGCTGCCATGGATTTGCGCTCCATCGCAAATTGTGGATTACTGCAGTCTGGCCAGTTGTATCCGATCTGTTGTACCTTTCGAGTACGGGACGAAAAGGTTTCTAGTCCTGACTATACTTGCAGAATGTATTTCCTCCAGCAAGATCAACGCTTGGAAGCAGTAATTGCCGACTTGAAGGGACTTCCGGTATGTCACTATTACTTCACTTGAATTTTTTTGCACTATTGGTAGCAGCAGCCTTACCTAGGGGCAATGGGAGTGAATCTAGATCCTCTTTTCCGTCCCTGATCTTTGCCACTGCTTTCGACGTCCAAACGAACCCCTTACATCACCTATGTTGTTCCAATAAATCACACTTTTACAAGAGAAAAGGAATGTTGTCCGCAAAGAACACGGGACAGAAATGCTACCTGGTGGGCAGTTTCTCATCTGCACCCTTTGTTTGCGGTATGTAGATCAAACTAAGTAACTCCTCCCCCCGAGGTTCCTACTGAGTTTTTACTAAGTAGCGTGCATTAAGGATGGTATAAAACATTATAAAATGAATTATCTGTCAGTGGTGCTAAAATCCTCTTTTTTATTTTGTTCTTTGCTTGTAATTTATTCGCCCTTGGACAGCCAAACTAGGTCCTGGCGCATTTCTTGAGTTTGCCATCGGGCTGACTCAGTTGGTTTATACCATACAGTCGCCATCAGAACATGTCTACTTTAACTAATTCGACTCAAATTAGGACTGAGAAAGTTTAATGCAAATTTCTCAGGTCATTTAAGATAAGTAGACGAGAAGAAGTATGGTTCCCATCTACCCACTCTTCATCGCACAGTTTTATAGTGCATACCACTTCACGCCCACAGTAAATGGACAGTTTAGTTTGGTCCCTCGATATTATAGGCACTAGTCATTACGTCCAAAGACAACGCAGTAAGAGGTCCAGATTTGTTGGAGCTTACATTGCATAATGCAAGACTCCGTAAGTAAGGGGAGGGTAATGACATCATACTCCACACTATTAGTGCTTCTGTCTCTGCGATTATCAATAATGGCTCCCACTCATAAACAAGTACATTATCGCACCATAACGGAGGAATATATGTGAAGTGTAGGTTAGTTTTATCTTATATACGGCATTCATTTGCTACAAGCAAATAAGTCATTGTAAAAAGGAAGTCAACAACAGTCATAAAGCCCTTTCGGCGAGCCCTATATCGGTTTCAAATAGCCAGCAATGGATCGAGTGGTGAAATCGCACCTCATTTTGTTGAAAATGGCGTTTTAAAAGCAGATACATTTAGAGCAATTATTTTTACCAGATCCGCTTCCGTGGATGAAGACCAGATGGCTAACTCTTGTCATGGCAACCTAAGACAATGGGTACTCCAAACACAACTGTTCAATCCGCGCATTATTTAAGTGTGTAGAGCCCTTCGACAGTATCAGCTTCCCGATCCTGTACGAATTTCCAATGCTATTTTCACGCTACTTAATTTGTTTAAGTAAAAATATTTATAATTGTATTCAAGTATAATGGAATGCCTGGTAAATTTTTCGCTAAAGAAACTGACCACCTTGGCATCCTTTATAACTTTTTTGTTTGACCTCCTCCTCTTGCCAAAGGCGAGAACAAAAGTGGTCCAAAATCCAACATAATGAATTACTTTTTTCATTGACATTCTAGGCCCTGTGCCTTGAGCCTTCATCCCACTTGTTCACCCACACGGGATACGCTACTTATTTTCCTTAAGTAAAACGTTGTGGACAATACATCCACAATAAATAATCTAACCCTAATGGGTTGCCCTTACGCCTCAAATGACTCATTCCTTCAATGTTTACAATGGAAAAATTTTTCTGGTGCCCCGATTTTATTAACATTGGCTGTACTAATTGTTTCAGGCAAGCTTTGTTATCCCTTTTAATCACCACTATAAATTGGTTGAAAACGGAATTCTGGCAGGTCGCGATTGGCAATGAATTGATACCCCATTCCCTCCGGTAAAATCGTCAAGGTCGTGTTGAAGTTCTGCTTAGCATAGTGTTTTGGATTAAAGTAAATAACGATAAACTGATCCACTTAAACATTATGGTATTAATTCCTAAAAATTCTCCCAATTCATTGATAGAACTTTCGAATAATTTGTTTCTTTCGTTTCCAAGTTTGGAAACATAGCATTCACCTACCACTTTACCTTGTCGTTTTCTTCGCGAAATTCCTTTCTTAGCTCAGAAAGTGGCATCTGAATTTGAACATACTTTGTATGGAGAAACATCTCATCCCTTTAGTCTTACTTTCAACTGCGCTTCCTTCGCCTTCCTTTAGGCCGAAGCTTCGAAGCTGATACCTCCTAAACTTGGTTAAAATCACTTTTTAATGACAAAGTGTGAAAACTTTTAAGCAAAATGTCTCTTCTTACAATAATAAATCCCTGAATTTGATAGGTACCTCAAGAGACTGAATTTTATTGCTTTTACAATTTTCCCTCAGCCACCATAATGTCGGTGATGAATCACCGCTTAGCCCCTTTGTTCAGCGACCTTCGACTTTGAGGCTGGCCATGATTACCATCCCCCATTGGTTTAGTCGATTTCACAAATCGCCTATTTTGACCAACTATAGAGACATTCCATTTGATTAAAATGAAATGAGCATTTACAAATTCGGTCACAAAAGTTCAATCGGGTTGTCACCTTATCAGGTAAATGCAGATTTATTTATGAGTGAGGCTTTTTTTGTAGGACAGATTCAAAAACAGTAATGCTAACCTCTTGACAAGAATTATGCACTTGACAACGTATGCCACTTCGTCTGGTTCTCTACAGATTAACTGGGAGGTGAGGCTTTCCAACAGTAATTTGTTGTGCACTACAAATGGGCTCATGTTCCCTTTGAGCACCGTCTTAAGCCCTTCTTAAAGTCCACAACATTGCGAATGTCTCAAAGTCAGCCTATAAATCAGGAACTCCAAACGTCACATTTCCGTAGTATTGATAGGGCATTTCTCCAAATGATCTCGCTCTATTTAAATGAGAGCTATAGTGCTGAAAGGAATGCGGGTCCCAAAGCGGAGCCAAGAAGTTTTCAGGAATCTAAAATACACTATCGAATTCTCCCTGTCTATCACTGCACCTGGTATAATATTTGTAAAGAAGGCGAAAAATGTGTTTTTTAACATTAAACGTGGTCCTATTCTCCCATTTAAGAGGCTTCCACATCCTTTGCTATCTCACTTTCGACGCCTTATGAACTAACAAAAAGGGACATTTGGCTAATGGAGATCGACATCTATAGGGTTTCCCTTTGAATGAAGGAACAAATCCATGACCCAAAAGCAAATTGATCATGCATACGACAGCCCGGTGTTCATGCTTATTCTGGGATTTTGAGGGTTATCTACGCAACAACCCTCATCTGCTCCTCATTTCCCTTCAATTTATTCGTACCTTCCTCGGCTAAATACGAATTTGGTACCTTTAAGAATTACTTTTTTACCCTGTCTCACAGGTGAATTTTATATCGATTCTGGCTATTCACTTGGCTGAATAGTCTCAAAAGTGTATGACCTTTATTTGACCTATCTACTTAGTGAACGAGAAATTGGAAATGACTGCTAGTAAACCCCGAATGCTTTATGTCCAAAAGTGTGCACCAAGTGAATTAGGTAGCGGCCTCTAAAAAGTTTTCTTAATGGTAACTTCGTAATGCAATGGAGGATATTCGGCCACCACTTTGGCTTTTCGCATTTGTTGCATTCAGTTTGAACAGTGACTTAAGAAAAGAAACTCTTTAGTGGGAAGGAAATTTTGGTGAATCCTACGTGTAGTGAAGGTTTCGCATAAACGCAACAGGCGACCTTGAGCTTGACCAATGATAGTTGAGCGCCGGTCTCCCTCTATTGGTTTCGCGCTCTCCTGTGTATGTGCTCACCCGTTATGAGGCAGTGCCAAGGGGTAGTGAGAGCGAGCAAGCTAAAGAGGGTTACGCATGCAACCGGAGCAAAGGCGAGAAGAGAAATGGGAATGGGCTGATTGGAATGAAGTTGGCAGCCAATGATATTTTTCCTTCCAAAATTCCGATGACCCATAGAAGCACCTCTTAAATGGCTAAGTAGGAAATACGCACACGTAAATGCGTCTGGATTTTTACATACTATTGCATAACGCGCAAGCTGTGGATGAATAGTTTTGTGAGTGGGGAATCGTGTTGTGGAATGTACTCACTTTCTGTCCTATTGTAGGGATGTGCCCTTCCGACTTGCAAATGAGTTGGTTTGTAAGTGAGGTGAGGTTAAGGATAATTCCACTTTTAGTTAACTTAAACTCCGAATTCCTGAAATACGGGACGAAATGGATCACACGTTAGCTCTCTTGGCGTCTATTTACTTTACTTGACTTAAAGTCACCAATTTGAACTAATTGGCATTTCTGGGAAAACTACAAATCACTCTACTGGTTACTTGTTGTAGTTAGTTATTTTGCATGAGATGGCGATTAAGTTAGGTTATCTACTCAATCTTATTACAATGCAATGTTCAGTCAGTTGAAGTACAGACTGACAATCTTAGAGTTCCCTTCCATAAAATGAAGGAGGTATTTTTTAAATTCCTAAATATCCATTATGCCTACGATTTCATCGAATTCCATAAATGGGTTTTCACTAAAACATTTGGCACTTCAACATTTCCTTTTTGACCAATCAACACTGTCCACTCGGTTATATAGTTGGGGGTGGCAATCTCGTCTTACTTTACCATGGCAACTGGGATTTGTGGTTGTGTAAATGCGTGATGAGAATCTCCCCTTCCGGTGGTTAAACTTTTCATTACTTCATTCTCTTTTGAAATGGTTCGGTCCTTTTGAATCCCGAAAGATGTCGCATGACGTAGGGTTGAATACCATCACCTGCTGCCTCGAATGGGAAGCAAAGGTGAAAACCAAATAGAATTTTGTGGCAAGGTTTTATCTCAGAGAGGGTTTAAAAAGGCTTATTTTACTTTGTAAACTTCTAGGCATGCATCAAAATAACTGGGCGATGCGCACCGTAAACCTTGGACAGATGAGATAAGGAGATGATAATTGTGGACATCCACTAGTTTTATTCACTTGTTTCGGATTTTAAGCAACTGTTAAAAAAGCTATTTCGCTATATAAAAGCCGTTGAATTCTCGATTCTTAAAATTTTAGATTTCATTTTTTTGTGCATGCTTGGGATGATTGCTCAAACTCATATAACCTTACAGGTAATTCAGGAATGTACAAAAGGGATTTATTATTTAGTTATGTAATAAAACGTTAACTGATTTTCATTTGTGCATGTTACGGTTTGAACCCTCCCAAAGTCCGAATAAATGTTCGATTTTTTACATGGCGCGTGAAATAACGTGCTGATGAAGTTGTAGCAAGGCTTGAAGGATGGAGGAGCTTGATTCTGTAAACGTACATTCAAGCGAGTGTCGGTGCACCACAAGCCTTTACGCTAACCCTTCGTGATTGTGGTTTTTCTCCGCCCGAAAATGGCCAGTCATTGTACAACACGATGGAGAAAATAATGATTCAGCATATTTCTGGTCTCGCACCGTCTGATAGACCACCCCTTTCAGTAAAGTAATCGTTCCATGCATGCTAAACGCAAGAATTAGTCCTAGCACTGATACCATCCGTCTTTATTTCTTCTCCTCACTGTATTCACATGAACGCACTTAAACGAATGGCGATTTCATTGCCGTTGTTTTTAATGCTCGGTATCATGCGTTGAGACCTCTGTGACTGAACAAAATCTGAGTCCGTCTCGTCTACACCTGTCATTAATGGGGGGAAGTGGAGGTGCCCTTTTGTTTTCAAAAGCTAAGTTTCTAAACAACAAATAGGTAATTAGTTCACTGGTTGCTATTACCATTATGTTCCAGCGAGCCTTCCATAAAGCCTAAAGAAAGCAAGGTCACTAAAATAAAGCCTTGTTTCCCCAGTTTACCACTTGTCAAAGATGCCACCAAGAAATCGATTGGTTTTAGGGAATAGCGATCAGAAAACTCGTTTAAGATGAAATCCAAATTTAAAATGACGACATTTACTTTTGATAGTTGTCAATTGCTCAAATTTCGTTAACTTCGAGTACCCGAACACTGTGCCTGACGTTTCATGCACGAATGGGATCTGTAACGTCCTCGTTAGAAATGCCACACAGATCAAAGCAACTGTTGCCTGCCAGCCTTAATCGGTAGTGTCATTGATCTACTTACACTAGTCACGAAACCGGATTCCTATAGGGGCATGAAGGCTTATTTATGCACGGCGCGATTGGACTAGCCTGGTAATTAACCAAAGTAGAGGCAACCAGTGTTGATGTCGTGCTTGCATTGTTTTAGCAGATTCATTGCACTATAGGTGGGAATCGCCAGACACTGTTTAATCTTATGTGCTGTTTTCCCCTTCTTCGCGCCCAGTCGGAGTCTTCCAGTAGTCAAAAAACAACATCCGACACAAATCGGTCACCTATAAGCAGTCTTATTAACTCCGGTCAGAGCAATCGCGGAAGTAATCTTGGAGTGGCCGGACCACCGGGTGGATTCCCATTGATGGTAGCCGCAGAGACGCTGGCTGCCAGCTTTGGCGTCCACATGAATCGAAGTCAAGCTGGAATTCTGGACCCGACTTCACGAATTACACTGAAGAAAACCTCTTCTGGAGCCTCGAAGTCGGGCTCTAGTTATAGCTCCCTCCAATCTCCTCACGGTGAGTAATGCACATAACTTTTTGCTAAACTTAGGCCATTCCCTTATGAGAAATCATGGTAATCACATACGTCACCATCATGACCGAAAACACTAAGCTCAGCTTTGGGGAGGCAATTGAAGGAACCCACAACCGATTCCTGAAGACGATTGGTTGCCTCTTATTGTTTTAAATTCCGCTGAATTAATGAATGATCAGTCATTATAAACCTGCAATCATCTGTTTCCGAATTACCGACACAAAGCTTGGCTACTAAAACCCTGTATTTTTGTCTGGAAAAAAGTTAGAATGCTGGGCCGATGATGCAATCTATAAGACATTTATTTAGAAAAATAACTCCTTAATTCTTGAAATTTTGGCAAGGATTGACAAGATCTTCACTCCTGAGGTCACTCAACCTTTTTAATGTTTTCGCAGTCTAGAGGATTGATAGTAAAATTTCAAGCGCCTAAAATTAGATTTTAATTTGAGATATTATATTCAGTCGTCAGAAGGAGAGACGAGTCCGCATGCTGCATTTCAACCTTCACGAAACACCTCCTCTGTAACCGGAAGAAAATGTTTCCTTTCCTTGTCGCTGTTGACTATGAGGCAGGAGGTCTCTTCCCCAAAACTTCGCTTTGCATTTGGTCATGACACTAGCAGAGTTGTCAGGGTAAACTTCACCTCAGACGTCTTCGTGGTTAAGTTTAGCACAAAAGTTTTCAAAAATTTTTTACATCGTAAACTTGGCAATTTAGTTACCATGTTACGGGAGAACTGAAACCTTTTTCTCACTAACTGCACTTCGTCTTCCTTTTCTGCTAAAATAAGGTAGGTGGCACACTGGATTTATCTGACTCGCATAAAAAACCAGATTCATGTAGAAGAACGTTTAACCTCTTTATCGTTCTCCTCCACTTCCCCGTGGAAGGCTTCGTGAGTGTCTGTCGTTTTCGAGAAGTTTTATTTTGCGCTAGCTGCACAGAGGCGGTACTAGGACGTAATAGGAGTAGGAAATGCGAGGAAAGTTCGGTCCTGGTTCCCGCGGTAGGGGTCCCTCTCCCCTGATGGCATGGAACTCGAACTGTATTCTCACCTCACATTCACAAGACACTTTTGAACAACTTACACGTACTACAGAAAGCGCCTAAATATTTTATAACTTTTTATGTAAATTAGAATAATATTTTTGGCATTTATCGGACCCTCCCCATCGTCCGCCACTTGAAATTAGGGCGAGTCGTTAAGGTCAGCTGCACTTTTTCGTGTCCTCGAATTAAAGAGGCTAAGAATATGACTTAGCTTCATTGGGTAAAACAACCTTTTATTAAAGTTGAACTGGACTTTCCAAGCCGAATACTTGGTTGTCATAATTGAGGCCTTATTAATTTCACATTTTCTATAAATGACTTATGTGAATTTAAAGCTTTCTTTAATAAAATTAGGTCTTTCCGGTTTTTTTCCCTTCGAAATATAGCTTTTACATTGTATTTTACCTTCGATTTTGTCAGCGCCAATAATGACCATTGGAAAGGCTAGGTTAATCGTGTCTGCGCCAAGTTTGAATGAGGGAAAGTCGAAAATGAGTGGGAATGATAAAGAAATGAAAAGCATGAAGGAAGTCACCGAGCTGCCTACGCTTGAATGGCCTTTGTTCAGAAAGGATGCTGTGTTTACCTCCTAAGGGTACAAAACTCCAGCGACTGTATCGCATGGACTTATTTAAAGCTCGGTATCTGATCTGCAAACACTTCATTTGACGTGTAGACAAGCCTGATGCCATTATACCTTTTAACTCCTAAACGATGTCTAGTGCAAGTTTGAAGATTTTGAGTATGCGCAGCTAACATCGGAGCAATAAGGGAAAAAACGCCAAACACGAGCTTATTTTAACTTTTTTTGGCTATTCGATATGCGTCGCACTGTAAACGTCATGTCAGCAAAGATGTGCATGTGAAGAAGACCAGAGCTGTGCATCAGTCGATCAATTCGACATCCGTTGCTGTGGTCTCCGCATCCCATACTGTTGAACAGTGAGATGTGCGGTGCACCGCCTCTTGCGTCAGTGCATTCCACTCACAAATGTCTAAATTCTCTTAGGGGTGAATGGGAGTGGTTTAGTTTGGTGAGGCAAAGGTGGTGGACAACAATCAGACCCTGGATATGGGATCCCGACAGCAGGTGACAGTGGAATTGACTGAATATCAATCAGCACTTTATGAAAATTTTAGAAAGGGTGTCGTCATACGACTTCTTCACCCCTCACTCTGAACTTCTAAGGCAATTACATTTTCATGTGTGTGTTTACCGGGTAACGTTCACTTTTGAATGGACAAAAGGGTATTAAAACACGCCATGCCGCAATCATGTGACAATCTGCACTTCAGTAAGGAAAGGTGGGGGCGGCACTGACTCACTAACTTACCCCGCATATTCCTGTCATAATTTCCACCCTCATTTTGCCTTTGAAGGCACTTAGGAAGCAATAAAAGGATGGATGCGGAAGTGGCTGAGATTTGATTCATTCTGACTCCTGAAGAAATAGGCGATCTTTTTTGCGCCTGATGGAGAAAAGGTAATTGAATGAAAGTATTCCGATTCCTGGCAGGTCCTGCGATAAGGCTGTCAAAACGCCAAATGAGCTTTCACTTCAACGAATCGCATGGAAGATAGTACGAATTAAGATAAAGAAAATGGAAACGGGATGGCTTGCTGACACCGAAGGAGGCCTTTAAGTTGGCTCATCTACCATTTGCAGGCAATAACACATCAGATGGCATGAATGGTGTTGTATTTAATCGAACGTCATTGAAGTATTTTCTAAAGTTGTCAACTCGCAAGAGACAGAATGTGCGAGTAATCTTTTTCCACAGATTCGCCAAGTCCCACACCGGACGTGGGATCCTCGCATCATAAGAGTAGTCTTCTGCGTTCCACGTTCGCGCGTATGCGACAAGTTGCTATGGGGGGAACACAAGTGAATTCTTCAACCACTACTCCGAGTGCCACCATCACTGCTCCCACCTCCTCCTCGTCGTCATCTTTCCTTGCCGGTACCTCAACATCCACTCCCAGTGCCTCCACCTCTTCTCGGTCTGCCTTTCATCAGCGTCTGTCACACTTCTCTCAGACGTTCGCTCACGACAAGTGCAGCCCACGACGTCGTAAACTTAACCAGGTAGATTTGCGTGAATTTGGCTGAGATAATTTTGCTTTAACTTCCATTAAAACTCTTCTGTTATTGAAAAGTTCCATTTACCGAACATATTCCTTTGTGGTTTCCTATGAAGGCCTTCTAAATTACCCATTTTATGTGTCATATTCCTCAAGCAATGATCACAGTGCTGTAGACTAAGATCTTCACCTAAAGACTGGGAAAGCTTCTGCTTCCTGATGGCTAAACATTCTGTCACAGCAGCCTTCTTGCGTCTCCAAAGTAACTTGATGCCACCTTATTTGTAGATCCATCGGAGCTACCAATCCTGTCAGTCTCCACATCCTTCTGACATGGCTGTTGACTCAGAGGCGTCTTTTTATGCAGCTGAATCACGGGACAAGAGGTTCGCCCAACTGCATCTACCTTTGACAGCCGTCCTAGAACCGAATAACTCCTTCCTCCAGTCCATTGGCGATGAAGTGCCTGTCAGTGGTAAGGACATTCACAACATTCTCATTCGTCATTGTTCTGCAGGACGGATTTTTAAAACTGTTAATGGCACTTTCAAGGGGAGACAATAAGAACTTTTGTTTTTTATTTTAACGATTACGAATGATTTCATAGGACGGCTTGAGGGGATTCCTTGGCAAATCCACTTTGGTAGGAGGAAATCAGCCATTGGTTATGCTCACATGACTCATAGCACTTAGTTTTGACCACAAAATTATCACGCCCTAAACAACATATTTTTCGGGGTGTACTTTCGGCGAATACGTGGTTTCTGATGCACAAATGAAGGGGTGGAGGGAAGGGTGCTATAATTATTCCAGCACTGTGCTCTAATACGTCTGCTTACAAACTCCAATGCCTAGCAAAGTCTACCCTCATGAGTTTGGAGCTATGATTATAAATAGAAAGGTTCCATACTTATCGGAGCCCACTCAAGATAAAACTCGACCATTGCACACTCCTGATAAGTTGAGGCACCCGGAAAGAGCTCTTGCTTTGAGCTTTGCCTCGTCCGTCGGTAGCATTTTATGTCATCCTTTGAGCACGAACTATCCACCCGCTAGCTTTAAGTCAGGCAAGAGTTTCCACTTGTCTTACTTAATTACTATTACTAGTCAATGCATGCATGAGGACCCATTCACATTTTTTACCTTTTGTGCTCGTGGTTTTGTAAATTGCATTTGAAGGGGCCTTTCTATACCTAGTGAGATGCTCCAATTCTGTCAACGCCTCCCATCACTCCAATTTGCCCCGTCTCAAACCCATCGCACGTTCTTTCGTTCGCCTTTTATGAGGGCCACTTACTGCCTACTGGCAAAATAATTTTTTGGCAATTTTTTTCCCACATTTCGAGTCGATGCCTTCTCTGGTGCTAGCGCTTTTACCTGCATATGTAGTCACACCGCTTTTCGTTAGTGCTAATCTACTAGTAGATATAAGTAGAATATTCAGCCCATAATACCACATACATGTTTTTCAAATAGAAAATTTGCTTATTTACGAAGTAAAACATTTATGAAGCATGCTCTATGATGATCCTCTTAACAATGGCTCATTAACTTTTCAACTTTCTATGAAACCATTAAATGGTGCTGCTGTATTTTCTCAATTATCCTCATTCATTTTTGAAATAGTCTTCGACCACTTTTATGAGGCGAGAAAAACTCACATTAGCACATATGCACTAGGACATGTACTTCATCAGTACAGGGTATTCGATGGATCTTGCCTAATTTTATTGCTCTTGACCTTGGCGCAGCCAATGAATTGGCAGTAACCATGCCCATGCAATTGGCCGTGGTCGACGCTGCCATGGTTGCAGCGAGTGGTGGGACTAGTACCTGCGTAGAAGCATCCGGAGCCGGCGTAGGACGCGCCGTTCAAGCAGGCGAGGCCGACCACGAAGAGTACGGTCGAACCTCCTTAATGCAGCAATCACACCTCCCCGTGGAGCATTCCACCGGAAAAGGAATAGAATCCACCTCTACAATTAGATCCATCTCCGTCAGCACAGAAATCATGAATACTTCCCATTCTGTGAGTACCTCTAATGCCCTCTTCGTTCAAAAGCCTAAGGTGTTTGCTTACCGACTTCATGCCAAACAATGTGCTTTGAGTAGCCTTCAAGAGGCGGGAGAGAGGCTCTTAAAAAGGAGCAATTCTTGCCCAAGCCTTTATGATAAGCAGACTTGTAGTTATTGCTTATTAACTTGTTCCACAAATGAATCACACTTATTGGAAGTCACAGTCGGATGAGGGCTACTTGTGTAACAAGTTCTTAGGAGGTAATAAATATTCTTCTGCATTTTATGAATAGGGATTTGACATTTTGGACATGAAATTATCGAAATTTAACTGTGTATGGTAAAACAAAGTCAGTTCTAACTAATGGTCCTTCTTCAGGAGTACACTTGAATACCTGGAATGCGTGGGGTCAAATAGTTATTGTATGCGTCCTTGTGCATTTCCGCCAAAATTCACAGCTCCTAGAAAGCGAGAGTTAGGCTTTCCTTGCCTCTTGTCTTTTACAAGGCTACAGGAGTGAATTAGCTCCATAATTTTTGTAAAAAGTAAGTCTCGATTGGGCTAGCGCTTACTTGGCGCTGAGATACCGTTTTTACTTATTAAAACGCCCTTGCTCCAAAACAATCTTAGACTATTAATTATCAAAAATTCTAACAACGATTTTTGTTCACGTATGAGATGCATGAGGCGCGCCCTCAGACCGACTATAATGTATACGATATTGAGGAGAATTTTATTTGAGGTCTTATGCTGACAAAGAAGTTTTGCATATAAATACTTAACTGTCGTATTGAAAGTTTCACTGGAGATTATAGCTCATTGCGTGCCACCACCACGTCTTCTCAATAACCTCTTAAGCTATTCAGTGTCTTGATTGGTTCACTCAAGGTCGTTCGTCTAACTATCCTCAATCCTTATTGGTTTATTCAACTCGAAGGTTGATTTGTTACTTGGGGGATGACAAACTTGGTGAATTCTGGGATAGGTATTGCTTTGACCTCTGGGTTGGGTTAGTCATTAATAATGCGGACTAACACCCAAAAGATTTTTATTAAATAAGTGCCACGAAGGTTTGTTATGTCAGGATACGCTGTAAAATGGATGGCTTGCCTGTCTTATATTTTCGCCTAATTGTCAGAAGGCGTGGTTTCTTGACTCCATTTGCCTAGTGGACTGATCAGTTGGGCTGAATTTCTGAGCTCTCTTTCACTTTTTTTTCTCCTTTTGCGTTCCCATCTGTCCGAAATCTGAGTGGGGTCAAATTGTGCCTTCATTTGCATTTCCGCAGTGTTAATTATCATTTCACCAATTGGAATACAAAGTGAGAGAGATAGAGAGAGCCGAAGAGAGACCCAGCTTGTGACACTTTTAACTTGGCCGATCTGGTGTCTTCCTGGAAGATGGTTTACGTACGTTGGAGACTAAATCGGGTATCTTGCTCCGTTTAACATTTCTTGCTTGCCTTTTCAGCACTCATTAGGCATTGAGGTGCTAGTAGCTCGAAGACGACGGCTTTTTACAATTTACTCAAATTTGTTGTATGGTTTAATAAATTGGTTTGTAAACCTTGCCCTTTTGCATAAAAGACGGTTTCTTTGGCAAAATTCCAAGCAACTTAACCCTTAGTGTTACAACAACATTTTGTGAATGCGTAGATTTTCGGAGCGCCCCGTCGTTATCTATCGGAAATTAGAGGAAGTTCCGGAAAGTCTTATGTTTTTATCATATTTGGAGGGAATTTTGTTTTTGCTGCGGCAATTCGTACTTCACAGATTTCCTGTTCTATTGGTTGTGCACGCGAATATTTTCCACTGCTCCCCTAAACCACATGAGATGAGCCAATAAGGTGTCCGAAGTCCAAAGCTCTCGATCAGGCGCAGTGAAACCGTGACGGCGTAAAGCGAACCTATTCGTGCCAACAAAGCGGACTTAGTCATGCAAGAAGTACAACTCCTATAGTTCTAGAGTTTTCATCATAACGCTTTGGATTTAGGCTGGCTCTCATAAAACGCATGCAATATTTATCACCCTTTGAGCTCCTTAATTTGTTGTTTTCACTTTCTCATGACAGCACTTTCGGCAGCCATATGTCCTGCTAAAGTTATTCAAGCATCTTCTTTAAGACCCATCAAAAGTTACTCAATAAAGTGTCCACGCTCAAACGAATATCTCAAACTTTCTCTGTGCGGAATAGGATATTTGAAGGTGGGAAGCCCGCATCACGAAGGATGGCAATTTGCATTTCACAAAACAGTAGAAACCTAAGCAAAAGACTGAAATTAGCTCATATTTTAAAGTCATCGTTTGAAGTAGGGACTGTGAGGTTAAATTATTCTTTTTCGAAACAAAAACTGCATTGGGTAATAGATCCCTGATGCTTTGCTGGGGTTGGTTTTACTGTTCGGTCTGAACAGCCAAAAGTGCAATGTGGTTGCTGAAATGTCTGCACGCTCAGACACCATCCGCATTTGATAACCACACGCTTTTGTCAGCCATACTTGGTATCTGGCAGCGTCAGCTATAAGTGGTCATGACACATCCCGCTTATTTTATGGAAATCTGTTGATCTTTTAGGTTGACACATCTACGTTTTGCATATAGTTTTGTATATATATATATTAATACTTGATACATTATTTGTTTCTTCTAATTTTGGCACTTTCTTAGGAATCTTTTTTTGACTGTTGAAAACCAGTTTCTGATATGTTGTACTGTTTTTGTAAGTAGTAAACTGTTATTAAACTGTGAATAATGATGCCAATTCTACTCCGACAGCAAAAGGAGTTCAATACCCAGACAACTCGGAGATTGCTGCGAAGACCCACTGACCCTAACATGAGCATCGAATCGGAACCTGGTGATTTTCAGGAAGCAGTCCTACTGGACCCACCAATTCTCCACCCTGAGAGATCGCTGGTTGGTTCCCTCCCTCTTCATCAATGTGCAAGGAGCACATTTTCGGCCGTAAGTCAGGCGTTTAAATGCAATTCGACACAAGTTCTTTAACCTAGTTGACATTTTTTTCTTGGGACAGTTATCATTTGCCTCACTGTTTTTGCCATTTCCATTTCCTTTTAATTAAATAAGCGATGCCACACTTGTGTTAACTATTAGTATGCGTAAGCCGATGTTATGTCCAGTAGTCTAAAATATATATTGCGTGGGCTACTGCATAATGTGCTTTAATATTAATAATAGAGATTCGTGTTCTCTAACTGATTTCGTCTCTTATGGCTAATTTCTGAGGCGATGTATTCCAATTGAAACTAAGTTAGTGGTGCTTCTAGTCACAGGGCATATTGCTTATCGCAGAAAAAAATGATTTCCATGGTTGCAAAATTCCAATTTGTTGTCCCGAAATCCACAAAAGGAGCTATTGTTCCTACTTATTAATATTCAGTAGGCATCCAACTTATCCGTTGATGTTTGTCTTCAGTTCGTTCCATTTGTGGTGGAGCTATGCGTAACATTAGTGGAGAAATTCGGCCTCAATTGCGTGGGCATTTACCGGGTTTCGGGCAACAAGCTAGCTCATGATTTTATGGCAGCTGAGCTCTGCAAAGTGAGTTCACATAATTTGCCAGACTTTCCCATCGGTTTTGCCTGCTTGATTCAAAAATTTTTGCGACTGTTTTAGCAACTGGGAGACATTGATGCAACCAATGAGAAATGGAATGATATTCACGCCTTGGCTTGCGTGCTGAAAACCCTTCTGCGTAATCTGCCAGATTCGTTAATTCCAAAAGGTAACTGGTACCTCGAAGACATGAAACTCTTCATAAACTTTTTGTGCAATAGTTAAAATGCAGATTTAAGTTTAAGCCACTCGAATGGGAACGTTAAGTTTTCGACTTAATGATGCTCAAACATAAAAAAGAACTTGTCCACTATCTGTCACACAGTCTTCATGCAATTCTCAAGGCTGCTGGAGGCGAGTTTCCTTATAAAGCATCTTAATAAAAAGCAAAAGGTCCATTTTACGGCAAATGGCTCTTCCGATTAGTAGACTACATGTGGGTTGCGGGCTCTAGAGGCTATGTTTGTGAGTTTTTTGAATTCATATTTTGACAATGAATATCACATTGTTTGCCGACCTATGGAACACGACTTAAGTTTGTTGTTTCAGTCATGTATCCCGAGTTCCTTGCGGCATCGCGTGTGGAGTCGTGGGAGCGTCGACTGCTCTCGGTGCAGCGTCTCCTCAGCATCATGGAATGCTACCCCAAGCATCCGGAATATCGAGTGCATCGAGCCACTCTACGTTATCTGGCCACCCATCTGGCCCGCGTGGCCTCACGTCAAGCTGTCAACCGGATGACGGCTTATAACTTGGCGCTGGTTTTCGCGCCCAATCTCATTCAATCGAACGAGGATAGTCCCGAGCTCTTTATTGCTGACTCAAAGTTTAAAATTTGGGTGCGTTTTGTGTATTTATTTTACGAAAGTGCACCGAGTCATCTCTAAAGTGAACAATGTTTGGTGAAATGGGCTTCTGCAGTTTTCTACACCCAATGACACACAAGCACAATGCTGGAGTAATCTCATTTGGATTAAATGGTATTGGGTTTCGAAGTGTAATGGACAATAGGAAGACCATTTTGAGGTAAACAATGTTGAGTTCGTTTACTTTGAGTTGCGACATAAAAGTACTTTATTATCTTATTTTAGTCATTCGGTCAATTTGATCACAAGGAGGTGATTGGGAGTCACTCATCATTAGTTATTGTCAAGCCACTTCCCCTTTCTTAGATTCTGCAGGTGTTATTCACTTCTTCTATTTCTTCTCTTGTCGATCACTGCTGAAGAATTCTCTTCACATGTGCATCTGCGATCATTTACACAACTTTAACTCGCTTTTTCACATTTTAACAACTCCCAGATTGTAGTTTTTGAGTGACTGACGCCCAACATACCGACATGGTGGTAGAAAATAGACTGGTTTGCCATTTTCTTTGCAGCTCCTGGAAACAATAATCAAGTACCACAAGTGGGTGTTCTCGCCCGACTTAGGCCTGGAGAGTGGATGTTTCGTGCCTGAGGACTCCGACAAGGTACTGTTGACGGACGAGGCATTGGCGGAGGCGATGGCCGCTTCATCCTCGGGTGTCTTGCAGGACTTTGAATTTGCTAATCAGCCAGGACGCTCCGAAGGTTAGTCCTGCTGAACTATTCGCTTGTTTTTGCAGTGAATCTACAGATTCCTTTATTGAGGTACGCATTTCGCGATCTCAAATGAGTGGTTCGTCTTCTCACAGGTGACGTCCGTCCTGTGCTTCAGGAGATGCTTCATGCAGCAGCCCTCCTCCCTCCCCCACCCTCCACTTCCGACCTTGAGGTGGCCGAGGAACCAGGTCCCAGTCTGGACAAACCGACTGACGTGGCCACGGTAGTTGAGCAAGCGCTTGAATCTAGTGCCGTGGAGCTGCAAGAGATACAACAGCAGCAACAGCACCAACAATTGCAACAGCATCATCAGCGCCAGAGAAACCGACCTGTCAGTCAGCCAGGGGGGGAAAATCGGTCTCACAATCAGGAGAGGTAAGATAAACATGCCAGGGGGTGCAGAATGTTTATAAGTTGGTTATGAGAAATCGTGAATGTTCTAGCAATAAAGGCAAGTATATGAGAGAGTGTATGAAATTAAGATCCACTAAATAGACTAATAGTTGAGTAGATGAAGGCGTATTTAATTTAAAAAAAAAGAGTTTCGACATTCTAAAACCCCTGAGCTAACACTCCACTTTCTCCCTTGCCTCTATTCCAAGGTCACTCTCGGTGGGACGACGGAGAGAAGAGCGTAAGTAATCAATTGTTCGACTACTTGATCTCGCTAATAAGGCATTACAAACTAATTTTACACCTACGCAAGGCCAATGCCATCACTATGTGAAATCTGTTTTCCGTCATTTTATAAATAGTTAAACTTGAAGTTTGATGTGTAAATCTCCTCTAAGGCAAACTCAGAGAACGGAAGTAATTGACAAATTTATGAAGCATTTGTACTTTCGATAGTAACTGACACCAGGAGAGCTTTATTGTTTTTTGCTTTTATATTTGTAGATCAGGGGAAGGACATCGAGTTAATCACATGTAGTGCTGCATTTTCTCCGTACAAAGAGGTCTCTGACTCGCCAGAAAGTAAGAAAACTATTTGGACTTCATATTTTTTGTTAAATTGGCCAATTAAAATATTTTTCCTGGCTTTTGAATAAAACCCAGAGTCATATTTTCGCCCTTTTCCTTCTTGATTTTGAGAAATGCCTTCGACAAAGGCGAAAAATTACGGATTATTTCAGCAAACAGATCAAAACTTGCTACTTCGAAGTTTCCTTTCAGTGTCAAGATCAGTCGTGTCAACGAAGCGCTTATAAGTCACGTTGGTCGGGACCTCTCTCATTTTGTCAGCTGGTTTCGGGTACAGCTGTGTAGATATCACAAAAGGTGGGACAGTTGAGAGATAAGGATTTCTCCTTCCTGTTGATTACGTTCATAGGCATCGGAGAATGTTGTCAAGCTACTTATTATGTATAAGTAGGAGCGTGGGCCAGTTAGCCACAAGTAACCACTTGCTCTTCCCTATATATTTCTAATGAGAAACAAAGACGCAAACGATTGCTATGCAATACAGGAGTAAATGGACTTCAAGAATTTTCGAAGAGTGCAATATTCAGCGCACCAAGCGCTCCAATTGTAATTTTTGACCATTTGGGTGATAAATATGCAATTTTACATGGGAAACATTTCCTAGTGTTCTTTCTCATTGGTACTGGAAACACATAATTTTGCCTTTTCTCGTCATTCAGAGTGACACTGCCTCACTCCACTTCCCTCGTAAGTCACCTCGCATCCAAAATGCTTTGCACCCAACAGTTTCCCATTTATCCACGCCTTTGTTGTTGTTAAAGCCTGACTTTCTATGGTTGTTGTCATCATCATTTTGTGCTGTGAAGTCAACTCATCATCTGTTGAACACTGTTAAGGAGCTTTTTTATGTTATCCGTTTGAATTTCAAGGTTGTTCATTTTTGCATGAGGTTCACAATCCTGCTTTGGCTGTCAAATTTTTAATTTGCTTTGTGAATGTCGCGAAAAGTGTGTAAAATAGAAGATAAGCGTGTGCGCCAGGAAAAGTGCCACGTCCCAAGCCATTGCGAGGAAACCAATCAAAACTCGAGTGTTTGTCAATTGGGACACTCGTACGTTGACGCTCCTATGCACTGAACTGCGCGTTCTGGAGTCCCGCGTAGATCCTACCTTTACGTTCAAAAATCCGGGAGAATCTCATTTTTATTATGATTACCATGACCTAGGAAACAGTAACCTATTCCATTTTTGCCTTTAGGACCCACCCTTCTAATAATCCCTGAAGACCACTGTGATGTAGAGAGAGAAGACTCCTCATCCGCTCGCATGCAACATTTGCTTCTGACACAGTCTCCTACCACACCACCACCATCACCTCGCATATCAAGCTTTAACCAATCCCTGAACCCTTCCACTAACAATACCAACAAGACGGCGTCTTCCTCTCGTTGGCGTCCCTTCTACCGACAGCGTCGTCACAGTGGAGGTGAAGCACCTCATAGTAAGTCAACAATGGAGATGGCAGTTGTCGGAGCAGGAGAGGAGATCTACAGCATCAGTCATTTGGTGGCTTTTCGACGAACAAAATCCTGTCGAAGGCGAGGCAACAACTCTAATGAGGCGAGGGAAGCACTTTCCGAGTCCCTGGAGCTGACAATCCAGGAGCCAGAGGAGCATCCACAGCAAGTGCGAAAGCAATCAACTTCGCCTTCGTCTAGCAATGAACCGTCGTTCCGCGTTCGACACCATAGCCTACGTAAATGGTGGTTCCACTAAATACTCTCCTTCCTGTCTTTCCACATCCTTCACTTTCCGTTTTCGTCTTAAAATTGATAATTTCGAACACTAATCCTCCAGATGATTTTTAAAAGCTACTATTGCCATTGCGATAACCCCTTCCCCTCTGTCTCTGATAGCAGATTTCACGCAATCCTGTACAAAACCCGAACTCCTCATGAATTGTAGAAAATTCCTCTTTTTCTTCCTCCCCCCGCGGGCCTTCAATGTCAAATCAGAGCTTCGCTCGAACTCCCATCCCTTAAGACCTCTCTTCATTGCACTCACAGCAGATTTACGACACTAGTACGAGTGAAGCGGTATGCATATACATACACAAAGGTGGCAGTCACTCATATGTGTGTGAGCATGTGCCAGTGTATTCACAGTGTTCATTTTACGACCCGTTTTGGCCAATAAATACTCGGTTATCTTTCACCTCCTTCCATTTTAGTAGATCCAGTCACCCTCGAATACGATCGACTGCAAGATTGGAAAGCGAAAGCCACCTTGAGTTGACGATAAAACGGCTAGAGTATAGATGAATACAACCTTGGATTCCCTGACATCGTCTTGCATCACACTGAGAGGCGGATCTTGTGCACCATATACCTGAGAGGGGCAAGAGCGTGGGTCACGTGGACGCAGTATTGCGCAACATAAATCTGATTTCCTAACAAGCGTTCCACAACCACCGAAGAAAATATTCAAAAATTTGTGGTAGGAAGAGGCCATTATTAGAATATAACTACATAAGCCAAAGGAAAGTTTGTATGCTCCTAGTTACCAATATAGTCGGAGTAAGAAAAAGGCGTAGAAGAATTGTAATTGAAGCCTGCATAACGGACATGACGTAAAAAATCTAATAAAAAGGAGGTATAGAAACATCAAGGAGGCCTCACGGAAGGAAATAGTCACAAATGGTCCTGAGTGAGTAACAATGATGTTAAAATAAATTCATACAATAAAAAGATACCTACATTTGGCGAAGCCTAACAACACTAAACAACGAACCCCAAAAGGAAAATAGGAAGCCAACCCGAACGAATGTTAACGAGTCAAAAAGAACACATAAAAATTGACGATCTATGTATGAAGGAGACCGTTAAGAGTCCAAGAAACATAACAACTGAAGTGAGAGGTGTCTAACAGGTGGGTGAAACCGCGACAAACAATGCATGACACACATGGAAAGGATTTGGCAAAGACTTCCTAGGTATTCTGTTGGGCTTCACTGTTCTTCTTCGCTTGCTTGGCTTGAAGAGCAGCAGCATCCCTAAGAAAATAATACCAAGAAAATTCAAACCTTTGACGGCGCTCCTCCAGGGTAAGTCCTTTATTACTGGCTTTATCCTTGGAGCCAGACTTCTTCTGATTTTCCTTCTGCTTTTGTTGGTTTTTTTGACGCGCCAATTCGCGCTGGTTACCACCTGCAACAATGGCAATTAACAAAGTTTGAAGAATAGAACGTACGAGTCATCACAGACAGACCACAAAGTACCGACGAAACAATTGAACACTGCACGAAAAAAGATAGTGCCCTATTCATTAGTTAGAAAAATTAAAGGAACCATAATCTCAACATCGATCCACTCATTTTCTATATATATAATATATCTAATTTTTAATTTTTATTTTATTAAAACTTTGTTACAATCAGGCTGAAGCTGAATTATGAAAGCGTGGGATTATTTACCGATGATTAGATAGTGATAAGCCGAACACAAGTTCAAGAAAAAATTCTTTATGTGGTGCTCTCTTTATGTGACTTTTGGACCTTCGGTGGTTGCTTTAGAATTCTTTTGATCCTTGAACACGTGGGTTGGTCACCGGGCTATTCTCAGGCCCATTTGCTCTGCCCCCTTTGGAATACATGTATCCAGCCTCGCTTACTGCCCATTTCGATCCTATAGGAAGCCTCAGGATGCTACACAGGTGGCAGCGGAAAGCGAAGCTGACACTTCTTACGACCTCTATCCCAGCACATACCGTTTGTTGCATGCATCTGTGGTGTCGGTGTCAGAAAGTCTCCGAATCTCTCACAACGAAAGGGTTGAGACTAACGTTTACATTTGGTCCCACCTTATTCTCGAATTCCACAAAATTTTCATGTCAGAATTATCCCTATTACAGCTGCGTACGGGTGTCGGAAATGACATTATTTCTCCTTACATACGGGACAGCGGCACATCCTGTTTTCCCTGTAACATATATGCTTTGTACCAGAGTTCCAACGTCTATTCCTGGAAGCAATTAGTGGTCAGCAGGTGTATGCGGCCCCCACTCTGGCTGTTAGACCGAGCGTAACTGCAGTTGCAGTTGGAGCTGTCGAGGAGACCAGGTACGGTTCTTCAGTCTCATGGTTTCTGTCAACTGGCTCGGATGGCCCGTGGGTGCTTTCTTGTAGTACCGAATACGTTGTGGTGGCTGGTGCGTCAGGTGCACCAAGGAGAGCGCTGAGGACGTAGCTCAAAAGAAGAGAGGAGCAGTGTAGTGCTTTGTTTATGTGACTACCTGACGTTTGGTGGTCACTTTAGGATTTGTTTGGCCCTTTTACTCGTGGGCTGGCCTTCGGACCATGCTCAGGTCCATTGGTCCTGCCGTCTTCGAAATATATATACCTATTCTCATTTACTGCCTTCCACCCTATGGTAAGTCTCGGGGCGCTACACTTCGAAGGGTTACTTTTCTCACGTTTAGTGAATAGGATCTCTTAATATATTCTGATTTTCCTGAACCCCTGACTTCATAAATGGGGTGGTTGAAAGAAGTTTTGCTGGCATCTTGTACAGAAAAGGACGTCCCTGTGGAACCGGCTTCTCTGCCCCAGGACCCTGAACCTTGGGCTTTAGAAGGGGTTATTTGCAGAAGCCTTACTCGGCATCGTGTACAGAAGGGAAGGAGATGAAAAGAAGTAGATGAGACGAGGAGCAGGCATCAGCCCAAAAAGAGACCTACACACCTCTCACGCACTGGAGTCATCCTCGCTTCGATTTTTCGCCTCTCCTTTATTAAGACCAACTTAAACACGCTGGTATACATTACGACTTCGTCCCGCTTCGCATGAACGGAGATTGCGTTCAAATTGCTTAATCGCCTCTTCCCTGTAAAGGCAACTTAAACACATTTGAAATATTATACGGTAAAAGAAGCAAAATCGCTCAATTTAAGCTTAAATGAACAATTTCAAAATAGACATTAAATTGAGAGGAAGAATAATTTTAGTAAAATAATGCTCGGTATCAATTTCATTAAATGGCCCCAGAGCTCTTAGATCCTGCACATGACTATTTAATACCAAGCCTTTATCTCTTCCGCTTCGTTTGGACTTTATGTACTCTATCCACGTGATGCCTTCTTCTACACAGGAGAAGCCTTAGGACGCTACAGCCGAAGCAATATGGCCGCCAAAGTGATTGGCACAAAATCGTTGAAAAAGAAGTTTTGTACCATACAATGGTATGCCAATCAAGCTTCTCCGTGTCTGATTTTACACCCTTAAAAAGGGGTTGTATGTCAACTATAACGCGGATCGAAATACTTTGTTAATTCGAGCTCCTGTATAAATGGCCGTCCTTTGTCGGCCGTTGTGCTTCGGTTGGGTGAGCTGGAGTTTGGACCAAGTGGAAGCCTCAGCACTTCTTTTCATCTCTGGTTAGAAGCATCCAGTCAAGGCTCCTACCTTATATTATCAAATTGAAAGTATTGGAGGAATAGTGGGGACACTTGTTTTAATGTAATATTATGCAAAACTTCGTCTAGAGGAGGCCATCCAAATTTTAATATTCGTAAGTGGGAAGGACACGGGCAAATAATTATTATGAATTTTTCCTCACTGGTTTCATTTTTCGCAAACGAGGCGTTACGCAACTGGTGACATGTGGTTAAATATATTTTGTAGACCTTGATGAATATTCCATTTGCGCATGAGCTAGAAACCAGTTGAAAAATGAAGCTACATTCACTATAGTGTCGAGAGGAGTACGCATCGGTCACTTCAGTAAATCCCCACCGCAACACACTGTTGATGTTTTCTGAATGACAGGCTACTAAACGTTGATAGTGACTTGGATGGGCTAGTATCTGGTACAACCAAGGTGGCCAGGAGAAAAGCTTCTGAATTTACAGTATCATTACCGATTGAGAGCATCAGTGCAGCAATAAACCGTCCACTTTAATGTGTGAACCTCCAACACCTTATAATAACTCTGGCCAGATGGCTGTCTCGGGAAGGTAAAGCGAATGCTTGCTTATATTTTGGTCTTGATGAGAGGATGATTAAAGACTGTATCACACTACCTAATTAGTTGATAAAGCACTCACTCGATGTAAATAGCTCCTAGCCATGAATTTCAGAGCTGCTTGTACATTAGGTCCTGTTTTGCCTTGGAGAGGGCTTTTGTAGTCGCATTTAGTGTAATCTAGTTCAGTTGCTATTGTGATTCTATATTTACAAATATCAGATAATTTTGCTTTGGAATGAAGCGTAACATTCGTCTTTTATAACGACCTATAAACAAAATGAGTGATTGCTCGAAAATTGCTTTACAGACTGATTTGACATTTCACCGTTCTTTATGCAAATCACCGCAGGTTACGGAAGTTTGGTATTCCCAATACTAAGCTGTGCTGCCAAAATTGAGATCCTACACCGCAGGTACAGTGAGGAAAATGAGTTGGAACCACAAATAACAAGCTGCAAAATCTGTAAAGTATACCTGCCTAAAAAACTGTTGGCAGAATGTATAACTGTTTTTAATGTTTTTTAATGTTCAATTGCCTTTATGGGGATCCGTCACTGTAGTCACTAGTCCCAGCTCAAAACTCATCTTCTTGGAATCCTGAGCAGACGCCTTCTTTCCAATGGCTTTATTGGGCATTAAGCGAAGTTACACGATGGAAAAGAGGTTGACAGGGGTGAGGTCCTAACGGATCTTCCGCACGCTCCTCGAGCACCACATTCGAATAGAATGTTGCCTCACGCTTATAAAGACAATTAAAACATGCGATGTGAATTACAGCAACTTTGACGGCCACTTCGTTTTTGCTGGGACGGTGAGACTTCGGACGATGCCAACAAACCTCTTCTTATTATTCCGCCTTCATTTGTGTACTGATTCGGCATGGTGACTCCAAAAACTTAATTTAAAGTCATAAGAAACTGCCACAATACAAGACAAAGGTGGTTTATAAGTAGATCAAGTCAAGAGACAATCTTTTCTTAACTTTTTGGAATGCATGTACTGAACCCAATTAAATGCCTTCTTTTAACTAGTGGAAGGTCTAAGGGAGCTATGCAGCTAGCCAGGCGAGGCGAATGTACAACATCAATAATACGTGCTTCCAAGATTTTACAAACTAATTTGTAATGCATATCTTTGTTTAATTGAACAACTAATATTTGAAGTTACTGTGAGATTCGTCCGGCCTTTGTACGCGTGGGCTGACCTTTAGACCGAGCTCAGGTTTTTTCTCTGTTCTACATATACCACATGTATTCCGCCTAATTAATGCCTTCTACCAAGTATGTGCCTGATCCTGTTTTCCTTGCAACACACCTGTCCAGATCGATCCCGAATCCGGCTGTTAGACAGAACATAACTCCACGTCCAGTTGAAGCTGCTAAGAAGGAGACCAAAGGCCCTTCTTCAATCACCTGGATGCTGTTGACTGACGCGATTAGATTGTGGCACTTTCTTGCAGTACCGAATATGTTGTGATGGCTGGCGCGGGAGGCGTACCGAGAGGAGCACTGAGGACGTTGTTCAAAAGAAAATAGAGGCAGAGTGATACATTTTTAAGTGACTGCTAGATGTCTGGCGGTTACTCTAAGATTCGTCTAGCCCTTGGACGCGTGGGATAGCATTCTGGTCGGGCTCATGCTTAATCACTTTTTTCTATCTGGAATATATGTAATACGCCGTTCTTGTAACCATGTGACTTTTGGTGGTAACTTTAGGATTGGTCTGGCCCTTGTACACGTGGGCTGGCCTTCGGGCCATGCTCTGGCCCACTTGTCACGTCGTCTTTGGAATGCATGAATTCAGCTGCACTTACCAGCTAGGAAGTCTCGGGACGCTATAATACATGTAGTCAGTTCTGCTTAATGGTCTTTTCACCTGGTTAGATGTCTAGTGACACTAAAGTGGCTTCTGCGGTTTGTCAGATAAAATCGATCTAGACGATATTTGCATCGGCGCTACATTTGTTTCTCATAACTTAATAATATTTGAGCGAACTATGGCAACGCGATCCCAAACTTTGTGCATAAAAGTATTTACGACTTGATGGAATCACCTTAAACAAGGTTTCATATCCACATTATATTTGCTCATTTTAAGCTGTAGGGTCAGTTTTCTTTTCTGTAAAAGTAACCCAAAAATTCGTTGAATTAACTTTTTACCTTTACTAATGTACTTTCGTCCTCTTTTAATATTCATTTCTCATTTTCTTTCATTTCATATGGATTACTTAACTTCCTGATTCTAACATTAATTGGTCAGCACAACTTCAGTTCATCCAATGAGGAGCCGCGTTTGAAGCTGATTTTGTTGGCTTCGCGTGATTTGCGCCCGCAATCAGTCCTATCCTATTTAAGGCGGGTTTGAATGCTACTCTGCGCCTTAGATGTCTTCACCTCCACCAGCAAAGAGACAACATATAATTTTGTCTGAAGAACCATCCTCACCACTCATAACTAACGCTAACAGTATTAACAATCATTGCAATCACGTAATCCCCTTTGTTATTATTTTTTGACTGTTTGCTTTTATCTAGGTTATGGGAGTCAACGGTGAATCAGGTGTTGATGAGAACTTGTATAGCCGTCAGTTATATGTCATGGGCACTGACGGTATGAAGAAGTTGGCCTACACCAAAATTCTCATAACTGGCCTTAGTGGCCTCGGCTTGGAGATTGCCAAGAATTTGGTTCTTGGTGGTGTTGGGTCCATCGATCTACACGACCCCGAAGCCATCACAGCCTTGGAGTTATCCTCCAATTACTATGCAACCCTGGAGGATGTAGGTAAAAACCGGTGTGAAGTTGTCCGGCCCAAATTAGCTGAGCTTAATAACTACGTCATCCTAAACGTCATCAAGAAGGATGAACTAACTACAGATGTTTTGCGCAAGTATCAGGTTGTTGTGTTCGCCAGAGGAAATATGGACCAGTGGAGAAAACTAACAAAAGTTTGCCACGAGCTGAATATCAAGGTGGTTTGCGCAAGAACCTGCGGTCTCTTCGGCCAAGTTTTTTGTGACTTCGGGAAGGATTTTACCATTATCGATGCAACCGGTGAACAACCAACGTCGGTGTTTATTCAGTCGGTTGAAAAGGTTTGATCGTCTTCGAGCATCAACGAGCTGTTTGCTTTTAGAGCAAAGAAGGCGTTGTGGTTGGTGTGGAGGAATCTGCCCACGGTCTCCATGATGGTGATTATGTCACTTTCTCTGAAGTCAGAGGAATGATTGAACTGAATGGTTGCGAGCCGCGAATGGTTAAGGTTTTGGGTGGGTATATTGCGTCACTATTTAATTATATTTTCAGGTCCTTCCGCTTTTTCAATCGGCGACACCTCAAATTTCTCTCAATATGTTGGTGGTGGACTATGTACTCAGGTCAAAATGCCGGAGAAAATGGATTTTGTATGTTCTTTTTCACTATTCATTGCTTTTAGCTCGAGATGTCTGAAGCTTACAAGAATCCGAGTTTTCTCACCAGCGATTTTGCGAAGTTAGAAACGCCGCCGCAGTTGCATCTGTTTTTCGAAGCCCTCTCGCAGTTTGAAGTGCAACATGGTCGTGCTCCGATTCCCTGGAACGAAGATGATGCTGCTATCTTTGTTGAATGTTGCAAAGTCGTTAATAAGGGTGTGGACGGTACTGCTGCTCATGTTCAACAGATCAATGAAGAGCTGGCCAAAATATTCTCCTTTATTTCTGCTGGGAACTGTTGTCCCATTCAAGTAAAGGGTCTTTTCTCTTCTTATCGCCATCCTAGTCTGTTATCGGTGGCATTGTTGCCCAAGAGGTTATGAAAGCTTGTACTGGTCACTTCCGACCTATTAATCAATGGTTTTACTTTGACGCCATTGAGTGTTTACCATCACCGTGGTGTAAGCGTGAAAACGGCGCAGTTCTATCGAAGGACGACTTAATTGCCCCACATGGTCGCTACGAGGGTCAGTGCAAAATATTTGGCAGGCAGTTTCAGGATAAATTAGGTGACCTCAAGTACTTTGTTGTAAGTTTTTTTGATTTCCTGAGTCCACGGTTCTAAAGGTGGGCGCTGGTGCCATCGGCTGCGAACACTTAAAGAATTTTGCCATGATGGGAATTTCTTGCCGTGAGGGTAAATTATTCATCACTGATATGGACGTTATCGAGAAATCCAACCTTAATCGGCAATTCCTTTTCCGCCCATGGGATATTGGGAAGTTCAAATCTATTATCGCTGCAGCCACCGCCAAAGTCATCAATCCTGAGGTAAGATCTCACTTTTAAGCTAACTTGTTAGCTTAAAATTATACCTCACGAGAACAAAGTGGGTCCAGAAACCGAGGCTGTGTATGATGACGCTTTCTTTGAAGCCCTGGATGGTGTCGCCAATGCCCTTGATAATATTGAGGCTCGGACCTACATAGATCGCCGTTGCGTGTATTATCGCAAGCCTCTTCTAGAATCTGGCACATTGGGCACAAAGGGTAACGTTCAAGTGGTCATTCCTCATCTCACCGAATCCTACTCATCATCTCAGGTAAGGTCATTGTCAATTACTGACGTCTACCGATCTGTTCTAGGATCCCCCAGAAAAATCGATACCAATGTGCACGTTGAAGAACTTCCCCTACCAGATTGAGCACACCCTGCAGTGGGCACGCGACACCTTTGAGGGCCTCTTTGTTCAACAGTCAAACGCTCTTCGCTCTTACACCCAGAATCCAGATGAATTTATGTCCAAAATGGGATTGACGTCTAACCAAACAATTGATATCCTGGAACCATTGAAGCTGAATCTCACTACTGCTCGCCCTAAGGACTTTGACGACTGTATTGTCTGGTCTCGCAATCTCTGGCAGGTAAGATATTGCCTCGTTAATGGTTTCACGGCAGTCAGATTTGTTAATTTACATTTCACTTTTCAGGATCTTTACTCCAATTCCATTCGTCAACTGCTTTTCAACTTCCCACCGGACCACAAAACGACCACTGGAGCTCCGTTCTGGTCCGGCACCAAGCGTTGTCCTAAGCCTCTCAAATTCGATGCAAGCAATGTAGGTAGAGCTTAGTTTATTTTCATTTTATGGGCGTGGTATTTAAATCATTTTTAATCAGCCAATGCACCTGGACTTTATTATGTCTGCTGCAAACCTGCGAGCTTTTATCTACGGTCTGCGTGGTTCTCGCGACCTCGAAGCGATTGCGAAGAAGGCTGGTGCTGTGAGAGTGCCCGAGTTTGTGCCGCGTAGCGGAGTCACTATTGAGGTTTCCGATGCTGAGATGGCTGCTCATCCTCGTGTCTTCTCACAGGACCCCAAGTTAGATGACTTGAAGAAGTCCATGCCAAAGGGTGGTATGTTGCTCCTCTTCCTTATTAGTTTCTCCTTTGTTTCCAAACCCAGCGCTGCTGTGGACTGGTTGCATTATCGCATGTAACAGCTTTAATCATGCGTGAAGTATTCGTGTCTTCTCTGCACTCACGTGGCTTGGATTACCATCACGGTACAGGCGTGCTTTTCATGCGAGCATTGTTGGGTGCCTCTAGACGACCTGCGGAAAATGAATATAAACGTGATAGAGTTTGAGAAGGATGACGACAGTAACTTCCACATGGATTTCATCACTGCGGCGAGCAATCTGCGCGCAGAAAACTACGATATTGCACCGGCGGATCGATTGAGAAGCAAGCTGATTGCCGGCAAGATCATCCCTGCTATCGCCACAACCACTAGCATTGTCTCTGGGTTGGTTGCACTCGAGCTCCTGAAGGTGGGTTTTCCTTTCTGTTACTACAGCAACCACATTTTTGTTGGAAATTTACGCGACATATTTCCCTTCTCACAGCTTGCTCAAGGTCATCGTGATTTAGAGTTGTACAAGAACACCTTTTTAAATCTTTCACTGCCCTTCTTTGGCTCCTCCGAACCAGTGCCCCCCAAGTCCTGGAAGTACTACGACAACAGCTTCACTATTTGGGATCGCTTCGAAGTTCCCGGTGGCTTGACGCTGCAGCAATTTTTAGACTATTTTAAGAACCAGCACAAATTGGAAATCACGATGCTTTCGCAGGACGTCTCCATGCTCTATTCCTTCTTCATGCCTCCAAACAAACGCAATGAGCGGCTCAAAATGCAGTAAGTACACTCTGCAATACCCTGTCGCCATAGGAAGTATGAGGTATTAAGAGGAATTGTCTTATAGGATGCCTCACTTGGTGGAGACAGTGAGCAAGAAGCGCATTCCCGCACACGTGAATGCTCTGGTGTTTGAGCTGTGTGCTACGGATTTGGACGGTGAAGATGTGGAGGTACCGTACGTCCGCTATGTTTTGGATAAGAAATCGACCAACTCGAGCTAACCAACTGTGGATGGGCGAAAATGGAGTGTGGGAGGGGTGGCTGCGTTTGTCTTCACATTTAACTGCTTTTTTCCCTTCCTTTGCTCTCTTTCCTCCTCTCATTGTTGCCCAACATTCACTTTCATTTCTTTTGCGATTTTTGACTCAGCATGAAACAGAAGGTACGTGCATACGCGTGTTTTGTAGGCTAATCATCTGAATATAAATTTAGTGCAACATTTTTCCATTCCTCTTGTTCGGTTAGTGGTGGTTCGATGTGTCTCCGTGTATCTTGCAAGAGCGTTAACACCCTTGAAAAGTCAGTTACACTTTTTTACGCCTTACGTTCCTCCCAATGGCACTCGGCTACAGTTGCCGTGTGTGTTCTCGCCTTCTACCTTGGGTTATTGGCTCACTTGAGCAGATGTGGAGCATTTCTCATTCTCGTGATTTTGGTTTGTGCTTTATTGATTGATCTATATTCCCACTTATCCTGTCAAATAGGTTGTCGCGATGGGAAGGTGAGGGAGGAAGAGGCAAGAGGAGTCGCCAGATTAATTACTTCTGACTGTTTACTAACCTTTTTGTTGTTGATTAGACTACTTTAATTAAATGCGCAATTTCAGTGTGCTTTGTGTCGGAATTGAGTGCACTTGGGCCGCTCTGTTTGTTCGCATAACGCGCACGAGAATGTTTCATTTTAAAATTGATCCTTTTTTTGTGTGGAGAAAAGCGATTAGTTTCTTCGCTTGTTGTCAAAGCCTGGTAATTGTGACAGTTCGGATAGGTAAAAGGCGAACTAGAGTGCAAAGGAATTTTGTTTTTTGTATTTATACTTGTGTTGTTTTGGTGACTGGATCATACGTACATCAACGTGGGTTGGTATTTGAATCTACTTCGGTCGGAATCAGGTCACTTTGAAAGCTCAATTTTGCGTTGGTCCTGGTATGGTCGGCAAGAAACTCAACGCGTATGCGCCAGGTGTAGTGGCAATAAACAGGCAGCTAAGGTATTAAGCCACATGAGTCATTAACGGTTTTTGTGCCTAGCAAATCGCAAAGTAGCTGCTTTCTGTTGTTTCATATGACTGGTGAGGGCAAAATGTTTATCAGTACACAGCTCCCAAAGCTTGTGTACTCGGAAGCCCTAGTACGAGGGTAGCGTACTCACGCGATGCAGTGCAGCACATTGAGTCAAGCTGTGGATTTACGCGGCCCCTTTCATCCGTGTAACTTGGTTTGTTGTTGTGATCACTTCTTCCTGAACTACTTTGAAGTGCAGATTTTTGTGATCTGAGGTCGTTTTTTTCCAGTGTTGAATGAATTACCGATTAACGTGTCTCTGTGAGGAGCCTTATTACCACATCTATCCATAAGCATTCCTTTTTGTTACCGCTGTGTGTGCGTAGGCGTCAGCACTGCAAGTCTATGCCCAATCAGATTGCACTGACTACCCGTTGAATGCTGTAACCTCGCTCTGGTCTTTCGGGGCGTGGGTGTTTCAATCTCCTCAGCACGTCACTCAACTCTTGAGGAAGGAGAGAGTCTTGTTGAATTTTAAATTGACTTGATAAGCAAGCTAGGAACTGTGGCAAGCTTCTTGAGATGTTTCATTTCGTAGAATAATCACAGTCTTACATCTGTGCTTGCCCTGAATTTAAACTTTAAGGTAACATCGACATTTTCTCTGTCCTCTTACGTTCCCTTTCTTTCCCAATTGTCAATTCTGTGTGGCATGTGACCGTAGTTTTGGGAATGAAAAATTTAAAACTTGGTCACTGCACTGCTGTTTTTAGTTCATAATCCCTTTCATGTCTTTAAATGGCTTTTTGGGGCCTTAGTGACTAATCGCCCCCGGAATGGTCAGGTCAACGAAGTCTGCATAGGTTGGAATTAATTGTGCATGAATGGATGGTCGTGGGAGGTTGCGAACGCATTTCTTCTTCACCTCAGTGCTAATTTTAAACCTGGTGATTACTAAAATTGACTCGAATTTCAAGCCCATGAAAGATACGCCGCGTCAAGTATCCACTTTCGATGGCGTCTTTTGACGTCAGCATCGATGAGCAATGCTATCGAACCTGGATTTTCAGGTTTCTTTCACTCACCTCGAGTGAATGTGCCATACTCTTTGTTCTTTGGTTATAGTAGATGTAGGATACGTTTACTTAGCGATTGATTTTCTTTTTCTTGTTTATTATCAGACTTTTTGACCAATTAACCGACAAACTGGGTTGTAAATTTAAGTATTCGCGCTCTTACTATCTTATCTTTCAGAAAACGTGTTTGTGTGCGTATGGGTGCAGTTTAGGCGAAATTTGTTGTCAGGACTTATTCAGCATTCGAATGGCAGACGACAGTTACAGTGGAGAACTGTCTGCACAGCTCGATTGGTCATCCGAAAAGACTATCCTCCGTGAAACACAATTGCTGCGCCTTTTTACGTCTCTGATGATGTCACTCTGTCCGATTTGTAAGAAGGAGAATTCGAACAACGTCATTTGGATCCTCGGGCTTTTTTCATAGTTGTTACTGTTTAAATCTTTTGGCAAAGTGGGATTACTGCTGGACCATAGTTACTACAGTGACGATTTTTTCCGAAACGACGAGTAAACATCAAACGGGGAACATTCATCTCCTCTGCTGTACTTCAATGTAGTCCACTAGATATGGTGAGCCACCCAGAGTTCGATCACTCTTTGTATTGTCGTGGTAATGTCATTCCAATGTCGTCACTCCCGTTTCATAGTTTTGTGTCCTCCCACTGAGTGATTTCGAGGCAGACGACTCCGAGATCACTTTTTTCTCCAAAGAGAAAGATTCGGAAATCGACAGCAAAGTTTTATCTCGAATTATTTATCACAGTCTTCATGTATTTAACAAAAACGTGCTCTATCTGCCGAGGACTTAAGTGTCGTCTATTTTTTAACTTGGTTGAGGATTCTCCCCAGAAACCTGTGCTTTACATTGTTGCGCGGTATCAGTGAATAGGCACGTAGGTTGCGAATTTCCGGATCCACCAATAGAGCAATGGTTGAGTTACTCCACCAGAAAAGTTAGTGTGGTTTGATACGTGATGTGATGCGTCTTGATCATGTTCGGCTACTTAAATACTTGTTTAAGTAGCGAAAATAAGGCTGTAAAGTCTGCTTAAAACCCCATCAGTGATAAAAATGTGTGCATTTCTCAAGTGAAGTTGATCTCATTTCGCTCTACTTTGGAGAAGAGTGGAGGTCAAGGAACCAATTAGCGAATTGTAATGAAGGCGGTGATTATTATTATTATATCGTAGTTTGAGGGTCATCCTATTGAAATAATTAGCGGATGGATCATGGGAAGCTTTAAATTCAAAGCTAGAATTGTATTAGTGGAAGAGTGATTTATTGCTACCAAGGTGGAATTGTACAGATGGTGACGAAACGAGAAGGCCTCGCTACTTATAAATAGGATAAGTAGTATGTAGGAGCGTTTAAGGCTGGGATACGACAGCACGGTGGGGGTAATCAAACATTCCAAAACAGAGAGTATTGCGTTTGCTAAGACGCTAAGATTTCCTCGCCTAACAGTCCAAGACAAGACAGCTTTTGGCTACACTGGCGCTTAGGTCCAGCGAAGAAAGATGAGGTGCACGAACTTATTTGCGTAGAGAAATTGTAACGGAGAATACCGTGTTTGAATTGAAGCAAACTATGCGATTTCCCCTTTTCATGGAAGAACTTTAGGAATACATTTCATTTGTTGCACAAACAATGTCAAGTATCGCTCATTTATTTTGACAAGTAAAATGTCCAAACCTCTACAACTACAGATCGCATCCATTTACCCAAATCAATGACCTCTAACTTTCATCCGCCATCCTCACGGTGGAGGCGGTGAGAAGAAGCCTATGCAGTTGATCCAAGTTCAGAAATTGCATTTACCCCAACCTAGAGTCCAATGATATGAGTTATACAGCCCGTAACCATTCGAAATCTGCTCTCTTGCAGATGATTGGTGTTTTAATTTGTGTCTGAAGGGATTTTCTTTTTCGCATTTTTCATTCACAGTAGAAACAGGGGTTGGCTCATTATTTTTGATTCTCTGATACAACAGCTATATGTAGAGAAGCAGGCAGCCTCCGAGTCGGTGAACGGAACGGTTTCACAAGATCACCACATCAATAATAATGGGGATATTAATGTAAGATTCAAACCTAGTGCAAATGGGTCTTATTTAACACTAATAGCACAAAAGAGGGCAGAACTTAAGCGAACTTTGGCATAAGTTTCAGTTAACATTATTACTATCTGTAAGCAATTATTATGTCATGCGAGGAAAGGGTTATTTCGATGTTTTTTTTACGTCTGATAGATTGTAAATGATAAGTAGGCAGTTTTTGCTTTAGTAAATTTTGACTCTGGGTCAAATCGTTAAAATGCTGCAAATTCTGCAAAACACTCGAGGGTGGTTCCCCTTACCGATCATTTACCTCTCAGATCAAATGTAAATCTGAGGAAGGGATAGTTGCTTACACCCGTTACCTTAGTTAATGGGAATTATTGACGAGGGCAGCACCGATGTCAAGGTGGCTTCAGAAAGTAGGGAATGGAGACAGGCGAGCCTAATGATGTCCTCCTCTTTCACATCACCGTAGGAGCAGTCACGACGACATGAGTACCGATGCTGACGAAGGCATCCATTAGGATATAGAGAACGGAGCTAATTCAAGTGGGCTATTAATTAGTCTCTGTCCCATCTAAACAACCCCACTTGATTAAAGCGAAGAAAGTAATCACTCCCAATGATATCTGCCCAAAAGCAGTGCATGCGATGCCAAATCAGTTTTGCTAGTCAACCGTGATTTTAACTGTGATAATGACCCCTAATGTGCTGACACCTCGACAACAATGCGCAACAGCTCAAGGCTGCCTCAGACGACCTTTTCCCCACATTTAGCTGTCACACCATAATTCTACTTTCCCGTTTGCTCCTTCTATGCAGTATCCGAATGCGAGCCATATACCACTCAGCATTTAATAAGTTATGCGTCTAACTTGTGATTCCGGACGATAACCAATGCTGGAGCAAAATTGTGCCACATACACACATCCCAAACGTGGCAATGTTTTTATTTTCATAACATTCACCCAACCATATTAATTTTACAATGATCCAGAGAGTAAGCGTAGTCGACTTAAATGTACAAAGAAGCTGAAAGGCAAAGCATAGAAAGCAGGAAGGGCTCAAGAGACGCCCGAAAGCGAGGTGTTTTTTCCTTCAGATGACCAGTAATTTAATAGCCGTGTCCCCTTAAATCCCGTCTCCACTTGACGATCTACAGAGGCAGAAAATGGGCAACCATTGGAAATTAGTTCCGATATCGATACCTAGACTTCAAAGAATAAGTAATCCTGCCTAATTTACCATCACCGGGAGGGAAGGAGCTGTTGACGCTGCCAGACGGAGTAGTAGGGGATTTTTTGGAGGCCTCAGCAATGGCCTCCGAGGTAGGTGTGTCGACCCAAACAAGGAGACGTGTTTCTGGTCGAATTCCCAGCTGGTAGAGACTGCTTGTGTTATCCGTCAATTCTATCCCCTGGAACAATAACACTTGTTGAAGTATATGGCTCTACTAATATTTTGTGTAAAAACGTCGGCCCATCAGGGGAAATGACTCACATTAAGTAGGATGTGTTGATCATACGGCGCTGCACCGACAACATTAATGAGTTGGACTCTTAAATCGATCAACTTGGTGAAACTGTTTACGCGAAGAATGCTGTCCTCCCTACTAACCCGCTTTCGCTGAGAACGTCGCACCACTGCAGTAGATGTGGAAGATGCTTCCTTCGTCGGCGACTGAACGGACGATATCGTCTAAAGTAGGAAGTTGTATGTGACTATGCATTCTAACGCAACAATTTTGTACCCATTACATCAAGACTACGCTAACTACGAATGTGGAGCTGAGAAACTCCAGCATACCTAAATTAAGTGGCATACCTCGATACACATTATTGGTGTACGAACATATTGATAAATACCCCAATATGAAAGCCATTCTTTAAAAGAGTGAAGGAGACAGCAGCAATGGTAGCTGTTGGATAGCACAAAAAACAGTAGCCATGCTACTAGCTAACCATATAAGTAGACCACGCACTTAGGAAAGTATATGGAGAAAAGGGAGTAAATGAGTGATTTAAGCAGTAAGTGGGTAATCAGCCTACCTGTTCTGCTGAAGCCGAGGATGCAAAGTTAAAAGCCAAGGCCTCAGCCGGTCCAGCCACCTGACGAATGAAAATGCGGGCAGCAACAAAATTGCATCGCCGTTGTTGTACCTGAGCGTAGCACTCATTGCAGACTTCTGGCGCGTCTACTAGGCAGAACTGCTGTTGTCTTGGCAAAACTGCCTCTTGCATCTTATAATCTTGATCCATGTCCTCCTGATTTTCACCATTTTGCAAGGCGACTAAACACAGTGGGGGATGTTCAGAGGTGGTAGAGTAGAACTGTCTCATGATATGCCATTCATGAGAGGAGAGGGGATAGACCAAGTTCTCTTCAAGAAGTTCAGTCCAGGGCATTTGAAGCTGTATTTAGTAAAAGGAATTTAGCTCTGTAGAAAGCACCACTGTTTTGGACTTTAAGACGTATGGGTTACCATCGGCGAAAGCAAATTGTTACAATTAACTCACTGTATTCAAATTTACGATAAGAGGTGTAGTGAGACTCACGCAACCATGGATACACAGCGCTCCTGGCGCCTCGAGACCAGAGGGTAGTTCTGATGGAGGCGCGACAACGGCAGGCAATCGCAGATAACGACGCCATTGATGTATAAATTCTGTTGGAACTAGGTAGATGAATCGGTCATCTTCACTGGCTTCTGTCAAGCTCTCTCTAGCAGGAAAAAATAACCAATGAACGAATTTATGATACTTAGTATAGCACTAAAGAAACAAATGTTAAGGTGAATATCTGTACACAATTTGAAATGGGTTATTCATAATAGTAAAAGTAGATTGGCACCTGTACGTCGTATCACCCAAATGACGACATGAGGTGATCACAATTCCACTACAAAGCCTACCTAACATTGGTGATTAGCCCATCCAGCTGCCTTTGTGAAGACCCGGAAGTAAGAGCTGTTATGATTCCCGACAAAGCCCCTCTTTCTTTCTGCGCTCTAGCGAGTAAATTTTCCTTGACATCGGCACACTGGAGACAAGGCGAAAGGTCACAACGATCGCTGGGATATTCCGGCATAGTTACAGTTGTGGTAGTGTTGGGAATAGTGAATAGTGCTACCATTCGATGCCATAGGGAAGGTGGAAGACAACGAATGTTGTCCACCAATAAGTGATTGTGTGGACACACGGCATCTTTGTTGAACTCTGTGGTAGGAGGAGGAGAAGGAGCTTTAGCAGCAGTTGAAAAGAACGTCTGCGCAAAAGACCGCCAATTAGCGAATGACTTCGATCCGAGAAAATACACGCGTGGCGGGGAGGCGAGCTGCAAAAAAAAACATTTCCACTGAATTTATTTGAGTAAATAAGTCGCGTTTGCAATAATGACCTACGATTTGACCTTCGTATGCCGCGGACTCAGCACCGGGGACGAGAGGCCAGACCCCACCTTTGCTGGCACGGCGCCATCTACTAATCTCTTTGGTGAGAGCATTGCATTCCTCGTTGAAGCCTTTCACCGCCACTCGCCATCGGAGACAATCGATGCAGGGAGAGAGAGCTGCAGCCGCCTCTACTGAGGTAAAAGGCGAGGAAATGGAGTTAGGAGCAACCACTTCGCCACAATCAAGATCCAGAGAAAGGTTGAAGCACCGAGACAACCCGGACCGCGATACTGCTCTAATGTGCTGTAGGTGGACATTTGGAGAGATACGATTGTGTGTACAGAATATCGGCAGGGTGCCAGTGAATTGACGAGCTTCAACAAAGACAGCTTTATCTTGGGGTGGAAAGTATAACTGGGGAGGTGGGAGTTGAGGCTTGTTAAGCCACTCCGCGAGCCACCATGTCGGAACTATGCAAATGTCGTCGAGATCACCACCAGTGGAGCTTTCATCATCGGAATCGTCACTAACTAAATTTACGACGTTAGAAGTGCAGTTGACATCACCACCATTGCTGTCAAAGGAAGAATTCGGCTTTCGGCGCTTGCATGGAAGTGATTTTTTCCCCTTGACAGTGCGAAGATTTTCAAGGATGTAGCGTCGTAGAATCAGCTGACCAAGCGTCTGTTGTTTCTGTTCAATCTGAAGGGACAAAGTTAGGCACATACTCCGTTGATAACTTATAGGAATTCAGGAACGCTCAAGGAGACCTGTCTAATGCACGTACCCAGGTTAAGCCGAAACTTCGGAGAATAATAAAGGGAGAAACAGCATGAAATGCGCTCAAACTATTCATAGAAGTAACTGCCGCAAATGCCTGAATCGACACTGGTGTAGAAGCACATGGACGACAGTTATACTGAAGAATATGCAACATTAGAAGTCTTGTGAAAACTATCCATCTATTCGCGTTTTGTGCGCATTTCATGTTCACAAGAAACGCCATGTACTACTTACTTGACTTGAACCCTACTTGTATTCATACATTTATTAAGAACTTCTAGCATGGTTGCCATTTACACTTCCAGAATGCTTCAGAGATACCTTAAAGAGTGCCTTAGAAAATACCTCTACCAAATCCAGCTAAACCCAAACAAGACAGATTTATCTGACCAAAACTGGCAACAGGGTTGATGAGCACAGAGAAAAAGGGATGATTAGAGAAGAGGGAGAAAACACCTTCTTTAGACGCTTGTTTAAATTCTCCATCGTAAAAGCCACATTACTCGCATCGACGACTCGACGAAGGTGATCTGGTACATCGATCTCCATCGCAGTCCCTGAAAAAAAAACAATAAAAACCAATACAATCCCCCAAATCTACGATATGCACAACTTATCTAACTTGGTCACATGTTGGAACAAATGTAAGCAGAACCCCATACAATTGCGTTCAACCAAGGGTGCCATGAGTGGTACAACGTGTTTAAACGTTAATGAAGGTTATAAATGAGGTCATTACAAAGATAGTTTTCAAGATACAATGTTTCGGGTCGTAATCAAGGCATAAGATAATGTTCCAAAACTTTCGAAATTTTCTCCTATTTCACAATAACTTTGCGGATCCTCACCCTTCAGCACATGGGCATACCCGAGCACGGGGTACAGAAGGCAGGGCGTGAAGTAACTTGGAATAGAAATCAGTTTGAGGGTGACCACCTATGCGGAATCAAGAAGCCCTTTCTCATGTTAATTCAATTATGGTCTTCCGCCTTTTGTACGCCATTTATCTCTCCTAGTTGGAGTAAGTGGAAACCACTATCATTGATGCGTAACTCCGATCTCATCCATCAATTTTGACAAGCTGCCACTCTCAAGTCCATTTTGAACATGTAAGGCGGACCCAACTCGACCAGCACAAATGAGGTCGATATGTGATGCAAAAACAGCTGCGGAGTTCGCAGGTCAACAAGGGCATGAAATATCGCAGGTTTCAACAAGTTACTAGAGACCAGTGCCGAAGAATGCAGGAACAACACGTGCAGTCATATAACAAACATGACAAATGCAAGGTTTGAGGAATTATGCTCCGTATGAAGAAGAGTTACAAAAACACTGATTTGAATATTTCTTCAAGAAAAACCCACCCTCACTATTTGCCGGTGCGTCATCAGTTTCAATTAGACGATAGAATACCATATACGCCGAGGGCGAGACATGGTAAACATTATCACCGTCTACATTGGTAGTGTTCACATTTTCTACTGTATCGCTCTCGACATTCATTGCCGCCAATTTGCTCGATGAAGAGGCAGGCTTCTTTGGAGTAGAACGAACGCTTGTAGCACTGGTAGCAGCAGCATTCACTTTCGAAAGGTCGAATTCATCTACAGGAACCGTGAAGACCTACACAGATGTAGAGCAAATATAACTTACACGGCTAACAGCCCCAGCTCTTTATTCTTTTGCATTAACAACTCGTCACCTTTTTGTATGCCGATAAGAGAGCCCCAAAACGGGAGATCTGATCACCTGTTCAGAGGTGAATGAAGGATACTCAAAGCCGACCCTACGCCAGGCGGACGTTTACAGGTCTGTGCATTTAACACCACTTTGACCTAGTATGCTTACAAACGACTGCGAGTGAACCTCCTCCTCCTTCCTCCTCACCCTGCACACAAATTTTCGCACACCTGCATACAGCACAGAGGACAATAGCGAAAAATGAGAGCAACACCCCTATGCATCATGTAGGTCACTTGACTTCTGCAAACGAGTTCACGCCAAACGCGCATACCAGTGAAGGAAAACGTGCTCTCTGCATCCGTTATGGCAGAGATGCAAAAAACAGACCCCACTTCCCAGTACACAAGGCATAGAAAACACAGTGGGTACTTCGGCCTAGGATATTGATGTTCAAAAAGAGGGACCACACAAACAACCAACCCCAACTAGGCGTAAACCCTCAGGAGTTCTCAAGGCCTATCCAACAAAGAGCTCCTTAGAATTAGTTATTTCGAATGAACCAAATGAGACATTACTAGCCTTGAATGAAAAGCAGTAAGCTCCACTAGAAACCCTCAGGAGTTCAGTTTTCCAAATAAAGTAAAAGAAGTATAAAATTACCCGCTCATCGTTGCAGACCTTCCACAAATCCTTGTCAACATCGGAACAGCGTACCACAGCGATGTAGTGTCCAGAAGTTGAATAGCGTCCCAGGTGTAGAAGAACACCAGAGCAACGATAAAGAAAACGTTTCTTTACACCACCCTCAGGCGAGTTTGATGGATGTTCTACAATGTCAAGTTTAAAAATGTAAAGTATGGACCGAAAAGTAGTGAAATGATAAAAGCCGTAGGGTTGAAACCCCTAACATAAGTGGATAACGATTTGGTGTCCCCTTGTCCGAATTGTTTCGAGTAGATGATTATCAACGATACAAGTGCAGAAGATAAACCCTCCTGACAAACAAAAAACAAAAATGAGACCCTACTCTTATATGTACAAGCTAACACAAAATCATTCTAACCAAAAGAGTAACATAGGCATCTTGAATGCCAAAGAATTATTGCATCACCTCACACTGATACTTTTGCGATATTTTGTAGAGACATCATTACTTTTCGGTTTCGGATAATCACATGCAGAATAGAGTCGAGGAAATTCGTTTGAAGACGACCGAGAATAGTGAGCGAGAATGAAGTCCCAACAACAGAAGCAGTAAGACGCCAATAAAGCAAAGGACAGATTTTTCCGTTATTCGGGGTGTAAGCTTTGTGCAAGATGAAGTAAAGCGCTTGGAATAGATACAAGGATCTTGCAAATTAATAAAAATCCAAATAAAAAGTTGGTTGGTCAACCGAAGGTCAACAACGTTTGCGTAAACCAATTAAATTTCGATGAGAAAGTGTTTTCAGAAATTGCCACCAACGATTCGCGCTGTTAGCTTGAAAGAATTCACGAGAAATGCAAAGTAATACCCAGTCAAAAGAGCTCGGTGAGAAGTTTCATCAGAGGCGTCTTTTTTGTAATTGGAAATCCACAACGCTGGGTAGAAAACAATATCCATTTAGGTCGCCTAAAGTTATCACAGTGACGTGAAGATCACATCCTACAACAGTAGTCGCCAAACAATTCGAGACGAGTAAGCAGGATTAAGAATTCCTAACTAGCTCCTTTTTCAAAAGGAGGCAGTGGGAGACAGCCGATAGTGCCAGTAAGACAACTCTGGTGTTTCTCACAAAGTGCTCGCATTCCCAGTCACTTCGAGGCATGGTTAGCTATTATGAGTGCAAAAATGCTTAACTTATCCGAACACCACTTAACAATTGACAGTTGTGAACACAAATGCTTCGAATTTAAACACTATCGGACTAGGTGGACGGATAGGGGAATGAAATATCCGAGTCGGATTGAGCAAACCAACAAGTCTTCCTTTTGTCATGCATAAGCCCGAGAACCATGTGAAAAGTATGTCAACGCCCATATTGAGTAAATTGCCTAAAAGTCTGAGTGAGATTGATATGCCTCTCTTTTAGATCTTGCATTCTTTACTAAAATAACAAATGCCCTTCATAAGCAAATATTCACTAACCCGGAGATATGTAGGGCCCCATATCAAGAAGATCAGGAAGACGAACCGGAGCCGCCTGTTTCACTCGCCGACCGAGACGCTGATCATAATTAAAGCGGAGGAGCTGGATGCACAGCATCAGTGGTGTCGCCGTGATGCGTACTCGTCGCGACCCGTCCCGCTTCATGGCGCACTGCGGACAGGCGTATTGATTGTCACCTGTTAGTTCCTCCTCCTACAACCATCACCGACAGGTGGAGGTAGAGCAATGTCATTGCGCGGTGGCGATTAGTCAAGTCAGATTGGATGGAACCGTTGCTTGTATGCATTCGCGGTGAAGATAATGTGAGTTATAAATTGATCACCTGATGTAATGACTAGCAGACAAAAACGTACAGCAAGATATTTCTGGATATATTCTTCAAGACAACCGGTGGAGACTTTGATATCGAGCTCCAGAAATTGTGAGGGAAGTCGGGACACGAATCCGCATGTCTGACAGCTGAAAACAATGTAAGGAGAGATGGTCTCAACTTCTGGTGACAATGGAATGGTAAAGAGCGGAAGGTCCGAATTTACCGAGTCTCATAGACACAAGATCCCTGAAAAAGATTGCGAATAGCTGTTTGCCCGACGGAGGAAAAGCGAGTCTCGAGGAGGCTCATAAAGAGACTATGGAATTCTGGTGCATCCTAGTTTTCAAGAGGAAAAAAAGAAAGTTTAGTGAGTTAGAATCACTAAAAAGAGTAATGTAGAGGTCAGGTCAAAGGAAAAGCAGACATTGTCATGATACACTGCTTGACCACTTCAGCATAAGCACAACAACGTTCGACGACCTGGAAGAATCGCGCAGAATTTTCAAGACTAGTCCACTACACATCTATGATCTAACTCACGTTTTATGGAACTTATACGGGCTTATGTTTCCTCCGAGAAATTAGCTTAATTTTCTTGCAAAACTGCAGATTCTTGTCCTACACCTTATTGCGATAGGATACACCAACAGGACACGCTTTTGAAGAGACTATTGCGGCAACAACTAAGCCAAAGAGGGGTGCACGGGGCGTCATTACAGGCTAAAGCAATCGCTAATTAACATGCCAAGAACGACAGACCCCCCCCAAAAAAAATACCTATTCAAGATACACATCACTTCATTCCATGTAGTCCACACTGTTTTTCTTTTATTTATAGGGTCAAATGTGAAACAATTGGATTTTTGTAACCTTGAAAAAGAATTCGAACATTAAAACAACCCAGAGATCCTGACATTGGACTCTGTGACAATAATCCACCGGCTCCTTTGAATATTTAAACCGCTGTCTCCAATACTCGATCAGATTTAGCCAATCAAATCGGCCGGAAGATAGAGGAATGACTCCTACCTGTTGGTCACGCTCTGAGAGATGCAAAGCTTCAATCAAACCTCCGGGATCAACAAGGCTAAAGGAAACAGGGAGAATATTGGTGTAATCGTGGATCAAGGGAACGGACTTGCTTAAACCAATCGACCACTCACCCCTCACGACTGAGCTGCATTTGGCTGAAGATCAGCTGCAGCTGCTCGATTACGCCCTCTGGAGAGGATTCTACAGAGCAGAAAGTATAGTGAATTTGAGACCTCAAATTTTACCCATGACAAAAACGAACAAAACCTAACCAGCCACAAACACATGCACCCTTTCTAGGTGTCTAAGCCACCAAGGTGGACTCGTATTTGATGGCAAGATGTCGATTTACTCCATTAAAATGTCTTTTTCAGCCAGACACCCAGTAGCCAAGCCCAAAAAAGATAGAATGTTTGTTGAGTTGAATTGCACCTTTGTAGTATCACTTCTCTACCGTCAGGGGGTTACTTTCCCCACTGTCCCCAATTGTCTACTGCATACACACGTTTGTAAGCACACGGCTACCACAATTCTTACAAGTATGTATGGTATTCTAGCAACCACTGTCCGCTCTAGCTAACCATTCATTGAGCTTCACAGACAAAATGCACAAATTTTCCGCTGGATTCGAAAGACGTTTGCCCAACTGTAATGGCAACCAGGATAACTGAAACAAGTAAATGATCTGGGTCCACACAAGCATATAGGAGCGTTGGAAATGAAAATTAAAATACAAAGGATTGTAGATCACTAACCTAAAGTAAAGTTCATTACTGTGAAAACCTACGGAATGCCTGGAAATTACGAGTCGTGGTTAACACTCATGATGCGTTTTCACAAGAATGTGGTACGTCAGTTAAACAGGAGGATAAAGAGAAACTCACGATCATAAGGTAGTTGGTAGATAGCTTGTCGAAGTTCAGCAAAGTGAAAATAGATCTGAAGGAATGCATTGAGGTAGCAAGTACTTCCGTAGTTTCTAAGACCGCTGCGATTCTGTCAAGCCAGAAAGGACCAATATTCAAAATGGGTGAAGTTCTGGACAGAAAAGGAATAACGGTTCGTAACCATACCAAAACGATGTCATTTACGTTATCTAAGCATTCGTCAATATCTTCTGGCGCGATAGTAAGCTCTTCTGAGTCGACGATGTGGTTCAGGCATCGTGTATTTCCTTTACACATGGAACTATGAATACAGACACAAAAGCAGGTGATTTCCTTAAACGTGTCTTAATGATATTCGGAAAATGTCTAAGTCGATAATGAAAAGATTTCATCCAATAGAGCAAGAAGCAGAATATGATAGGAGACAGAATGTCGCCTGAAGTAAACAAATCGGTTTGCTGCCATAATTCGGTGATAACGTGGATGGGAACGGTCAAAAATGAATCCGGAAACTCAAATATACCTAGAGTAGGCCACAAAAATAACATACCTTGCGAGGGACCGGCACAGATGGAGCAATGATGGTAGTAAAATGAAAACACACAGATATACACAGCTATAACTTATTGTCTGAAATTGATAGACCATCAATTTTGTAACTGCCCACACAAGACTTCTCAGAAATGGCAGGACATAATGGTTCTAATGCGAATTGTAAGTCCAAACCAGTAAATTCACAAGTACAATAAAGCACACCTACCGGCAAGAGTCGAGTGAGCATGCTTTGAGCTCCAGACGGTAAAACTTCTCCAAATGAGATAAAGTAACCTCATTCGGACTACTGAGTTGCGACAAGCGTTCCCATCTCCTATCAGATTTCCGCCCCATAATTCGCCTTTCGGTTAGCCGAACAATTCTAGCCTACACAAGGCGAGATTTCAAAACATCCAATCAAAGTTCGCATTGTTTCATGATGAGAGGCCCAGGACTCGTGCAACCTTGAACCACCACAACATTTAAAATAATGCAAGTCAGTATTTCTTAAAGCAATAGTAATTATTCTTTGAACATCGCCTAGTAATTTACGCATAAAATCTTAGGATCCGCGAAGTTATCTAAATCAGGAGTTCGGCCTGTCAAACTAGGTGTGATTGCATCAGAAGAAGAGTGCTAATTTAGCTGATTCTAAGGGTACTGCTTAACGTCAAACTGTATGCCACCGTAAACAGCGCAGAGTGCCACAGCAGTAAATGTTAGTCACCTGCGTTCTATACATCTCAGCCGATATTTGATTGGAACAACTTTGATGCATCCTTGGCATTTAAAATGCCATGTGGCACCTAAACTTTGGTTTCAAAAATTTATAAGTGTGGCCAAAGGGGAGGTGTTTGCGAAGTTGGACGTATTCCCACGCATTTTTACAAAATACGGTATTAATACGGTATTAATTTGGTATTGCTTTGTCACACTACGCGGATTCGAGTTTTCGGACAGGTAAGTGAGGAGATATTATAGGTTTTGATTATTCACATCTTCTTACATTTACGGTATCTTAACCGCAGCATCCCGAGGCTTCCCATGGGGCAGAAGAAGGCATAAGTGAGATTGAACACAAGTCAAATGGGGCATGAGGGTGGCCCGAAGGCCACCCCACGTGTACAGGAGCCAGACAAATTCTAAAGTGACCGCCAAACGTCCGGTAGTCACTGTAATATATGCTAGTTTACATAAGTACACTTTTGTAGATGAAAGGCGAGGGCCAACCGTGAACGAGAATCACGTGCAGGAACTCGGCGAGGAGCTCCCTCTGATTGATATCCCAACTCTGCTTATCTGTATCACATTTCCATCCTTCCTAATAGCTATGCTTAATAAAGCCTCTGCAACCAACAACCTCTTGAAATCTGAGCACCAAGGACCAGAGGGGAAATATGTGGTCCTAACACTGGTGTCAGCGTCGGTCGACATCCCTCCCTTCAAAGAAGGCACTGATTTCGACGACTGGCTTTTCTTTACAAAGGTAGATCTCGAACTCTACGATCCTGCTTGGCGATTGCCATTACTACTTCGAGTCTTGCCCTATGACCTACGTCGGGAAGCAATGGATGCGGGTGTCTCTTTCCTTAGATATGTAAGACTGCTGTAAGGTCCTTGTCAAATCGACATCCCTCCAGAAGGAAGAGTTTTTGGCTTCAGACTTTTCCCATCGGCTACAAAAACCGGGAGAAAGTGATGAATACTGTGGGGAATCTCCAGGCATTAGCCAAACAGGCATTCAAGGATCGCTGTCCTCTGCGAGTTGCCTCGTGGATAGCGGCCTAGTTCAAAAGGGATGTGCGTCCACCTATTTTGGCAAAACAACTGGTGCAGATGATGACTAACAGATTGGGCCGCCTAATCGATGCGACACTAGCTAAGCGACAAGGGTTACAACTCTCAATCGAGTACAAGGCACGCATTCGCCCGTGGACTCCAAACAAACTGCCTACTGGCGAACAAAAGTGTGCGCTCCGAAGCGCCCCCTGAACGCAGAATCAGACACAGTTCTCTTTGTCTTGTCTAACTCCCTTGCGATGTTCTACTTTTATGCGTGTACGAGGCAAGCTAGAAGGTCACAAATGCTTATTTCTTTTGGACTCAGGAGCAGCCCGTTCCCTAATAAATCCACAGGCTTTCTCCGTGATATACACCAAGGCCAAAATTACCCCACCAGCTACTAGACTACGCTCTGCAGAAGGAAAAGAAATTTCGGTAATAGGAGAAGCACCTATCAGAGCTTCAATCGGGAATGACAGCTAAGAGGTAAATTTCGTGCTGTGCCCGGAACTAGCCTGGGGTGTACTGTTAGGTCTCGACTTTTTACGCCAGTCCCGAGCGGTTATGAGCTTCGATACAGACATGCTCACAACCCACCGATGGTCCAAGAAGAAGTTTGGTCTCTAAACCAAGGAAAGACGCCGATGAAATATGCAAATCCCTTTTCGTTACCCTTGCCATTCCCGGGACAGATCGAAACAACCTCTACGCTCAACTAAAACAGATTACTGAAGCTGAGAGGAAGGAACTGCACTCACTCCTGAAGCATTACTCACAAATGTTCTCATGGTAGGGAGCGAAACTCGGACGAACGAACATAATCAAACACAGAATCGATACGGGCGAGGGCAAACCGGTCTGGCAGCCCCGAGACGCATACCTCCACCCCTCCAAGACGAAGTACATCGATTAATGGACGAGATGTTGCGCTATAAATTCATCAGGCCTTCCCAGTCACCCTGGCCCTCCCCCATCGCATTAATTAAAGAGTGACGGCTGCCTACGTCTATGCGTCGATTATAGGAGGCTCAATGCAGTAACAAAGAAGGATTAAAATGTGATACAGATGAGCAGAGTTGGGAATATCAATCAGAGGGGGGATCCTCGCCGAGTTCCTGCACGTGATTTGCGTTCACGACTGGTCCTCACCTCTCACCTACAAAAGTCCACTTAAACAAACTAGTATATATTACAGCCACATAAACAAATCATTACATTAGCTTCGAAGCTAATTCGTCAATCTGAAAGCCGGAGTTAGAGGAGGGAATGACTGTTGACCCTTAAAACCTTAAAACACTGGTCTAAGACAGAATGCGTAACAAAAAAAAGTCGATCGAACTCGGTACCGTAAGGAAGGAATATGGCGCAATTTCATCGCCACCACTCATACGTCGATGTGGTAAGGCAAATTTCGAAACCATGCTCTCTTAAATGTTTCATGATGGTGGCGCTTTAGTTGTTAATAGCTTGCTGGCGGAACACGGGAATGGAGTGGCAACCAATGTCAGACGCCGTTGTCGACCTTCCTATTGTGTTGAAGTTAAATGTTCTCTAGCAAGAAGCACATACTCTTCGTTCTCAGCGTAAAAGTTAGTCACAAACAGTGGGAACCGAGACAGAAGTGGTGACAGAGTCTAGTTAGACTTTCTTTGCCACTGGTGCATCGACACTTATCCTCTGAGAGTAAAGATAATTGCTAGTCTTCAACGAGAATAAATAAGGTAGCCCGTAGTTGTATCTCCTCGATTTCCCACTCAGTAGAAGAAGGTGTTAGGTTGGACCGGAATCTCGCTTCCATTCCTTCTCTTTTCATACAACTCTTGTTTTATCGTCACTATCATCGGACTCCTTTCTGACTGGGTTCTTAGGTAGCGAGCTTTATTGGGCATCATGGTACAGGCACAGGGATGTATAGAAGGCGAGAGAGGAGATATCCGTTCAAACTGATGGTTGTGTATGTTAGCTTCTCGACCACTAAGATCGAAATTCAATTCCTACCTCTCGTCTGCTGGGCGCACTTTAAACAACTAATGTCTACTTTAGCAGCCTTCCGAGTACGCCTCACATACGATGAGAATTGTCGGGGTGCTATGTTGAGGATATTTGCACTTAGCAATGCATTAAAGCAGTCACCAATCATACAGGTAGGAAAATAGGCAGGGTTTTATATTGCTGATCTACTCTTTTGAGTGACGGTTTCAGCGATTCCCTTGATACACTTCCCAACAGCAATCACAACATCTTTAGAATGGCAACAAGTCATCAACGAGCTTGCAATGCTCGTGTGCACTTGAGGGATGGCACTAACTTCTCAGCAGCTTTCCCTAAATCTGCACTTACGTTTTATTTGAAGACGAGAATATGAGTACGTATTCTATTAATCATAACTTGTGTCGGGACCACATGTTGCTTCTCGAGACTTCCTAGCCAGTATAAGAAGTCAGAAAGTGAAGCTGGATACATGTATTCCGAAGACGACAGGGCAAATGGGCCTGGACATGGTCCGAAGGCCAGTTCACATGTACAAGGTGACCGCCAAACATCAGGTAGTCACATAAACAAGGCATTACACCGCACTTATAAATACTGATACAAAAGGGTGTACGTAATACATGCAGAGTTGTTGTTTAGGTGCACCTTTTAAATTAGGAGCAAGTTGTAAAGCTGAGCGTTACGCAAGAGGAGTCGGGTTTCAAGTCGCATTTTCTTTTTATTCTGTATTTATAGTAAAATCTGTTCAGTGGCAAATAGGGCCTTCGTGAGCAAACTTTTTCTGAAGCTAGGTCTGAAAGTCAGTCAGATTATGGCGATGGTGAGACTACAATTGGTGACAAGACATAGGGCTCAAGCACATTCCCGTATGCGAATGTATTCAGCGTGGTGTCATCCCCGACATTTATACGCGGGATTAGAAAGACCTCCGATTCAAGAATATTTCAAATGGCCCGCGGTGATGTCTCTTCATTTGTTAATAGCTTACCTATGGGACCGAGGAATGGAGTGGAGTTGCACTCAGAAATGCGATTCTCAAACATTTAGTGGTGAAGAATCTAGAGAATCTCCGTCCCAAAGTAAAAATGCATTTGTCGGACTGCAAAAGTGTGTTACAAACGGTGGACATCAGAATATTAGACAAAGTGTTGGATTCACTTTCGGCGTCATAGATATAATACCACACGGTTTCCGTTCGACAAAAGAAGGCATTTAGTAAAGCTAACTACATGTATATAGGAGGAAAGTGGGGGATTAGACTTTGCTTTGATCTGAGGGTAAGTCTACTTGTACAAGCTCAATGTAAATGCCAATGTGGTTGACAGTCACACAGGTAGTCAAATAAACACGCATCACAGGCAACAGTTCGCAGCATATCTTCAGATGTTTTCGGGTGCCGAAATGCGTACTTTAGGGAATATCAATACAGTCATAGAGGACAACAGACACGAATGCGTAAATAGCAAGCTCATCTGACAGAAGCAAGGTGGAAGCTGATGAACCTGCTTGTAATGCATACTAAGGTGCTTAATTTGCTTTCATAGGGAGAGGTGCAATGCTTTGTTTGTGTGACTGCCTAACATTCGGCAGTCGCTTTAAGAGTCGTCTAACTTCTGTACGTGCGGGCTGGCCTTCGGACCATGCTCACACCCAGTCGCTGGATAGTCTCGGGACGCTACAATGAGGTTAGGCAATTCGAACACGCGTCTTGTTTGTGGGGCACGCAAAGGCACAAATGCAGGGCGAAGTTAAGTCCTGTCTAATCACCATTCGCCTCTTCTTTTTTGTACAAGATGCCAAATATATTTACTCAGCCAACTCCTTTATGAAGCTAGAGGTTCAAGGCAAAATGTTTGTTACATTAAGTTTTAATTATTGCTGATTAAAGGAATACTTTTTGAGATAAAAATCGCGCAATTTTTTAAAGCCATGCTTTATGTTCGTCGTTCCCTCAATAGCACACGAATTTTTTGTTATGTTTTTCTAACGTAGCCTTGAAGGGCGAAGACCCCAATATAAAACGTGTTGAGGCTGGGCAGTATGTTGATTTTATGTTTGTTCGTGATTCTTAAGCTTTTTCTGGGCACATGGAGGATTCGAGTATATGTGTTGTTGTCAAAAACGTGCAGCTGAATCAAACACACTACCTCTATAATGTCGACAAGTCGACTCATTTTCACGACTTGTTAGTGAGTTACTGCAGAAATTGTCACATGGACTTTACGAGTTCCGTGTTTCTTATTCCCTGTGAGGGCTTTTATGCACGCGAACTTTCTTGGAAAGTCGCTCCTCCGTCAATGCGATTGTCGGAGTGTATCTCTGGCGCAGAGAAGTATTTCTTTCGCGATTCGATATTTACACCTGAAGAATCCCGCATTCATGTGCAGTGTGTCCTCAAACAAGATGTTTCGAAATTTGTTTCCTGGAACAACTGCATGTCAATAAAGTACTCGAAGTCTCCCAACGTTCATTCTGCAGTAACCAAGTTGACAATGCCTCATAGCATCAGTAGAGTAAGGTTTATGTATTTTTATATCCCACCCATCTCTTTGTATTTAGCAATCTGACCGCGTTTTGAAACTGCTTCGTGTAGATCTCTTGGTAGTATTGATTATCATACACTTGTATTTCACACTGTTTATGTTTAAGTATTTGAACTTGCGTCCTATGTCTGATTGTGAGATAATTGTTTCATTGTTCCACTTTTAGAAAGCAAAAAGAGCTCCTCTTCCACCTTCTTCCAGATTAGACCGATTTCATAAGGGCTCCTGCACATCTGATGATTTAACTAAAATCAACCTACGCGATAGTGCGACAAGCATGGAGAACGACGGTATTAATGGCGAAATTTCATTATGGAAAATGGGAATCAGATGAAGGGTTTATGTTCTGGTTTAAGCTATTGCATCTGATTTAGCCTTAATAGCAAATTGATACTTAAGTTTGGACCTTGTGAGATAAATCAAGTCACTACCAAACAAGCCGCTAGCGATGGATCTGTTGTTTTTTTATCCCGTGTTGGGTAGTCAATCATGTTGGTGTACAAATTGTCCATTGAGCTTTATTTTCTGTCTCTGCCGGCCCTCTCATGGCGTGGTTTTGAGAGACCTCTTGTACACCCTAGATAATCTTGGACAGGGAATCTCTCAGAGTAGCTCTCGGTGGAGCATATACGATGATCGCTTATTGACAGGCTCATTCTCATCGATAACTATAAAATCAAGGGAAAGTTCTTTTGAAGAATCTTCCATTCCAGAAAGTTTCTTTACAACGAGAGCAATAACGCCGTTCTTGGTCAGGAGTGAATTTGGTTCCAGCTCTCAGTTAGTGAAGTCTCGAAGAGGTTTGATTTGCTTTTTGGTGCTTAAAGTTTAACGGCGATGTTTTTTAAATGATAGGACCGTGTGACTGACGAAATTAGCTGACGAGTTATAGTTTTTTCTCAAAAACAGCGTTGTCGTCTTTTTTATGCAGGCTCTTAAAATCTTCTAAACACATAACATAAGGAAAGTAAAGTTTGTACATTTTTGATGAGGATTTAAGAGTGTTACTTTTTGACTGTTTATAGCACCAAGTCCGCCCTCTGTAACGATGGTAAACGAAGTTGTATCCCCTGGTACGAGGCAAAGCTTGTCCAACTATGGTAAGCTGTTTTACTGTAGTCGTTGTGCTCAATAATGTCCAACCACATGAATAATTGGAATTTGAGGTAATGCTAAGAATGCTTTGGCTGGAGTGAGTTATTGCGGCGCAATGACTTTGATTCATTTAATCGACCTCCCTTTTTTTCCAAGAAAATCCGGTCGATGAGGATGATATTGGACTACAGGATACAACTCGGGGTACGTTTATCCACCGTTAGAATTAGTCTATTTACCTACCGGTGACCCAGCTGAATAAAAAATTAGTTGACAAGGTAGGTTAGCACTAGTGCCCTAAGATTACTTGTCAATCACAAGTAGGTTGATATCTCTAAATGGACAATTCTGAGAAGACATGCATGAAGGAAAATATTTTGTGAAAGTGAGTTTCCTCGTTCCACAGAATCTTTAGTCGTAGTATTTGGTTGTGAAAAATGCTAAAGGCACTTCTAAGCTTTGTAAATTCATAAGGAAGAAGTTGCCCTCGAGCCATCTCCGACTTCGAAATGGGCATCTGCGAAGATGCAGGCAGTTTAGTTCTACCAGCTCCACTCAACATCACTACAGGGCTGGTGCAGGCAGTGTGACAAGATAATATTGTTACCATGGCTTCACACGCCCTAGTCAACCAAGACCCAATCTATTTATGTATGTTTTGTACTTAGACCTGACAACCTCACGACCCGGTTAGCGAGTGGGCGTTTCAGACACAAAGGTGGTCATTTGGATCTCCTTTGTCTTGATAATAATAGCAATTGCACTTTGTGATTTTTTGCTTTTAAGACATTTCACCTGTCAATTCTGCACAGGAAAGAGCTCCTCCAGACGCTCCCCATCACCCTTCATCTATCTCAACATCAACACCGGCGCCGACAACACAAATAGTAGGTTAGCTTTTTCTGTTAAACAATATGCGAATGACCTTTAAGGTGATCAGTAGAATGGTCTCTCCGGTTTAGTGGGAGGGGAATTTGCAGTCCAACTTATTCTCTAGAATTCACTGAGTCACTCAAAGGAAAATCCTCACCTCAAGTTTCACTCAGGTGCGAGTATTGCGTACTTTCGTTCCTGAGGTCAGACCAGAGGCGAAAAACGAGAATAAGTTTGGACTTGAATAGTCACCCGTGGAGTTTGGCTGTCAACGCAATGATATCTTTTTTCCACAAGGGTAAAAGCAACTCCAGAATTTGGATGTTAGGGAAGAAATTGTGTAGTGCTTCCTCTTCCATTGGTCTACTCTTAAAATCCTGACTAATCACCCCAATCGAATCAGTCAGTCGGTCAATGTATCTGCGTGAGTCTGTGTGACTGTTGGATGTGTGTTGGGGCTCAGTAAGTGAGTGAATAGGGGCTTTTTACGAAAAGGACATTATAGACACTTTCGTCACGATTACAAACAATCTTGGTGAGAAGGCTATCAATAATTCAAGTTGGCTCGCAGAGGATACATTGCACGGTCCCCATGCTTTGATAACACCTTCAGTGACCTCTATAGTGATAGTATTGAATTTTGATGGTCCTCTTGGACGACTTCGAGGACACCAACTCCGTAGACCTGTGAACATGGCACCATGCTATCATACGATTATTTAGACATCGATCCGGCCGAGTGTCAAGGCGTCCAAGGTAGGTCCTACGTTCGACTTGACAGACGACCATCTGAAGCGGGCTCGAGCCACCCTCAAAACGGTTCCACCGCGAAGACTCACCTCGCTGCCTCTGAGAAGCACCTGCGAGGAGAATCGGTCCATCTTTCTCTCCAATTGCGGTAACAGAGCCAGTGTTCACCATTTTTCTGCATGTGTGCCGCCCTGATTACTGATCCTCTCCTTCCAGACCGATCGGAGGAGAGAGATTGGAATTCCCGATTTTGGTGGATGCATAGGCACCGAGAGCTCAATTTTATGATGGCCAAGGAGTGACAATGCATCAACATCTACTTTGATAAATTTTTTTTTAAGGGGTGATGGACAAATAAAAAAATGCCGTTTCAGATCAAAGCCATTTTTCTTGCATTGAGCCATACAGTCTTTCTCTTTTCTCGTGCTCTTTAAATTAATGCGTCTAGAGGTCAAGTATGGTTAGCGAATGCTATTTCAAGCCGATTCTATTCAGTATTCTAAAAAGACCTTAGCTCCCCAAAGAATGCATCAAGCGTTTGAGGAACCCAGGGCACATGACTGAAGCAAGTCGAGGCGTTGGAGTCATTGCACGAGGTGCACAATCCACGGGAGCTTCAGAGCAGCACTCAAGCACCAAAATCCCCTTTTTTCCATTTACGAGACTGGCTACGACTCACTGATTTCAACTTGGCACCAACACGGGACGAGACAATCATAGCAGACACCCGCTCATTTTGAGACATTAAAGTTACCGGAGGCTAGACCTCAAAACACCCTGAGTCACTCACACAGCAACTCCACCTTATGTACGGTCATCAAGGGCCAAGAGCTTTCTCCGTATCCACTGTGCGCACACCCAATGAGACCGCCGGTCTGTAAATTATTGTTGTTGTGATCCCTCCCACGCGCTAGCTATTGACAGGAATGCTAGACCACCCTACTGGAGGCACAAGTGCTACCTTGGAGGAGTATCACTAAGGCAATTGTTGGTAATGAGCTACACAAACAATGCTGTTTTAGACAGGCCTACTCCATGCCTGTGTGCCACGTACTGGCAAGCAAGGTGCCGACACCCCCCACCTCATAACATTGACTCCGTCCGATCTGAATACACCTTATGGCTCGGTTAGAGAAGGTCGAAGCATGAACAAAGTAGATACAAAAGACAAGGATGCATAAATGGAGTCAACAGCATCGACGACGAGGTGAATAAAAATAGGAACACACTCTGGTTGGAAACTCTGAGTTCTCCTTTATCACCTGTTTCGTTCTTTGGCAACAAAAAGAGTAGGAGAAAGAAAAGAAAGACGACAAAGGCATCACGACAGCAAATGAGTAAGGAAATAATAATATTGATAATAACCATGGAGGTGGGACGCTAATTGTGGTCGTGGTGTTTTGCCTGATGTTATGGATGTTGGGAGGATGATTGACCGGAGTCCAAAGCTGCACGCATACTGCTTACGAGACGACGCACTGAAGTGGCAAATGTCGAGGCTCCTGAGGTACCCTTCTCACCTAAGATCAAAGGAACGAATGGAAAGACGAGTGCCTATTTAGTGGGATTACTTTTGCCTCTCCTCAAGTGGGTTAGACAAGTGTGCTTTCGAAGTGCCAATTAAAGAAATAAATGAGAGAAATTTGTGGTTAGAGAACCTTTGGATTCACATGGAGCCCTCGTGTTTTTGCATCATTTTGTACTTGATTAGCACAGCAAGGTCAGGGCCATTATGACATCACTTGCATTACCACACGAAATTGAAAGCTAAAATGACCCTTAAGGACCTGTTCCACCCCTTTCCCTCCTCCTCTTCACTCTCCACTCACTCACTCACTTGGATAATAAAAGACCACAAATCAAACACTCACACTCACACGACAAAGTAGATGTTAGACATGAATGACAGGCAACAAAAGTGATGACATGGGGCCGAGTTTGAGAACGAACAACTACCTTCGGTGAAAAATGGGGACTTTTACTCGCCTAGCCTCTAAAATAAAAGCACAACAATATCGGATCATTTAGGGGGAAAAGTGCTTAGCGAAACCTGGTGGTCTGAAGAAAAAGCAAATATAAACAACCACACTTCCTATGTAAAACAAAAAACAAATTTTGTGCAACTTTAACCGTCCCCACAACGGTATCCAATATTGCAAAAGCTAATCATCCTATGCATTGGGGAGTAGGAAGAAAAATACATATGATTAAGGGATTTTCGCAACTGCTTTTCAAAGCAAGCACACGGATGGAGAGTTGCATAGAACAGAACGCCAATGTAGGACAGAAACACTTTTTCCTCCAAAATCGGAGTTTTGAGCAATTTCACATCAAAACCATACAAAAGCAGTAATTTGCAATCACTTCAACCAGAAAAGCCAACAAATACGACTAATTGGTGTACAAACAAACACACACGCACGTGCAATTCGCAAGGCAAAAGCAGGCAAAATTACTTGGTAAGCCGGTTTGAGGAAGGAAAGTCTGCAACAAATGGAAGGATAAGAAGTAAAGGATTAGGCACGAGTGCAAAAAAAGGAAGGACGATGACTGTTTTAATAAAAAACAAAGCAACTTACTGCTTAATTTCATCAATCCACTAACCCACTGATTCATCATCCTGCGCCCGTGGTCTGCGGCCAAATTACCAAACCTGCGCAAAAGTGAACAAAATTACATCTACTGAATCAGCTTATCAGTATCGTATAACGCGTCAGGTATGGGGCCTTAGTGATGATCGCCTGTCTATGGGCAAACAAACAAAACAACATATTTTTGCCTTTTTCGAGCACAATGGGACCATTGAACTGTTAACGAAACCTAAAGATCAAATTGTATGAAGTGAGTTGCCTTGAAACTCGATGAACATGTAGGGTTTGTAAAGCCTCTGGCAAAAATGACAAAACAGGCCAGAGGCTTTCAGCCTAGTTCAACCGAACCGCCACCTACCACTCGCCTAAGAAGTCAACCTTGAATGTACCCCCTGCAGTGACTAAGAGAAGGGAACAATGAACTTCGATTATCACCTCCAATGACGCAGTTGATTTAGAACAGAGGCTTTGCCAGATACTGACCATACGAGAAGTTTTGAAGCGTTGGAAGTAAAACTCCACTTTCCTTCCCAAATGCGTCATTGCTCTACTGTGACAGGGCACAGATGTGAAGAATACCCGATTCATCAAATCTAGTGACAATACGCTTAAGCTTCTACAGTGTTGTCTTTAACAGTGCTTCCTTATGTGTAGCACTCACAAGCAGCGATTCTAACACATTGGTGACACAAGAGCGCTCAACAAATTCATGCCGACATGCGAAGAACCAACACGCGCCAGTAAATGTGTAAAGCAGCCTTGACAGCACTCTGATACCTTCCTAACTCCCTAAGTCGTCAATAGCATCAAAGAAAACTGATATTCGATAACCGCAATGTTAGAGCATACCACTCACGACTCAAGAAACTCATTTCATAGAAGCCTGAACTCGAGAATCAATGTTTCGTCCATCTCCACGTGTAGACATGAACTTATCATTCAAAGATTTGCGACCTACTGTTTAAGATTGCTGACGATTTGATCCGCCGATTCGGAGGAGGGAAAATTTTTGCCCGGATGGCTAAGTGGACAGGCGATCGCGTAGGCCGCCTTTGACGACGACACAGCGGTTGCACCAGTGGTCTGTGAAGACAAGTACACTGATAATGAAAATTTTTTCGAAAAGGTGGTGATACAGTTACACGAATGTTTGCAACTGGGATCAGTAGTCGTGTAGCTGTCCTGAAGACCTTACCTTATATGCTGTCAAGGTAAAAATTCAGATGGTGGTCATAATAAAGCAACTACTTTCTTCATTCAAGGTAGAATTCATGGGTCAAGTATGTATCTCAATGTGTGAGGCTCCAATATAATTGAAGGCGATACATTTATCTCCAGACATGGCCTTAATCGGCTTCTCTACGACATCAGCAATGCTAACACATCTGTAGAAGTCAGTTCTCAACGTTGTCTAAACAGGCAAAGAAAAGGAATTTCGACCCACCAGAACGCCACTCATTTCACAAATGTGCAGCATCCAAGACACAGCACTGCCTCCATAAACGGAGCCAGTAATTTAAACAGATCAACTAAGAAGGCGACATGATAAGATCGAAGTTGAACGTATTAAGCGATAGCCTGATGAAAGATCAGTCAACCAAGTGTCACTCCGATGCTTTGGTAGCTCTAAACACTACTCTACCTTTTTTCACCCCTTCCTTTCTTGCTCCAGCCATGCAATCAAGCAATTCGGAGGCAGTGACAATGAGATGAGACATGTAGTCCAGCAGTGCTGACGAATTGAGGACGAGTTCTGCAAGGTTTAATAGGCCAACATGCATCCCTTGGAAGCTCCACGATAACTGACAAGAAGTTGGTACGCAAGTGGGTTAGCTTGGTTCTATCAACCTTAGAGTAGATGACAGTATAGAGACCCTGTTAGAGATTGGATTGGAGAGAGAGGATTTGGTTGACTCTGTCACGTGCACTTCTACCGCTTGATTGAACTTAAGGATTTAAAGTGGAGCTAACATGATACCAGCCAATCAGAAGGGACGATGCGAGAGAATAAGCCTCCGGATGTGTAAAGCATTTATGAAATTGTGTTGACGACAACGAAAATCCTTCTCTTCTCAAGAACGTAAAAGCAGTTGATTGGAGTTTGGAGACCTCTGTGTCCGACCAACCAAAACCAACCATTCTCAGCACATTTATTTTCCACCTTCCTCTAGCGTATAAAGTTCCAATTTTGCAGTTACTTTCAATGGACTGAAAGTCTCTAAAGTGGAAGAGCTTCCCTCTGCCAACTCGGCAGTTTCATAAAGCGCTGCGCACCACATTCCAAGAAGAAAAGCAACATTCCAATCACTGAGGTCGCTCCTTCGAAGCAGTTGCCCAACTAGTGTCAAGACTGAAACTCTCAAAATTCTCAAAGCTTAGGGAAAAAAGCTCCGCCAAAAGTTATGGGAAATACAAATTTAACCCGTTTTTGTGTCCAATACCATTGTAACTGCCACGATCGGTAGTTGCATTATGTAAAGGCGATGACATTGCCAGATGTTCTTGACGGGATGGAAGAAAAAGGCAACAACCAAAACAATGCAACTTTAAAAGTGCTTCATAAGTCCGCCGAGACAATAATGTTTGACCCTTCTATCTGCCTGAAACCTAACTGACTGGCCTGTCACCGACCAAGAGTTCAGCATGGTTCACATCTACTACAGTACCGAAGTCACTCCAGAAGCTTTGAATCGATTCATAGACAATTCTACAAGAAACACATTATAGCAACAGCGAAAATTTACATAGAAGATGGAAAGCTAGATGAAAAGCTTGCAAAATTCAGGCTAATAGTCTGCTTTGGTCCAACTTCAATGGGAAAAATAAGAAACCAGAGCACTCAACTCAAAGACAAGCTAGATTGAAACTACAGACAGGAACACAGATGGTACCATAACGGAGGTCATTGATGAGGGAATGCCTTACCAACACTTTCTGAGCGCCTTCAGCCCCATCTTTCAGACATTCCACAGACACCGCAACAGCCTGTTGCGAAATCTCTTTCGCAGCCTCCTCCTCCTCCTTCTGTTGGTTCAATATCTGGTTCATCACCGAGGGCACAACCAACTGACTGCGCCAGGCTAGAAAAGCGTGAGTTGTGCGAAAGCACGCGATGTAGTTGAGATTGAAGTCTCCCAGTTGGCTGCCTTCAAAATAAAAATGCAGGACGTTAACATGAGCGACATCAGTGACAAAGACCAGCACTGCCGACATTTAAAACAAAATAAAGGAAACTAAAGGTTTATATCAGGTGGATCAAAGTTCACTACTTCGGAAATGAGCCTAATATAACCACCATGGTGCCTAGGATACTGATGTCGGAGTTCCATGCTATTAACTAAAGGTTCCATTTGAATGCTTGAATAGCATTTTGCAAGTAGGGAAAGAGGCTATTTATAGCTCACCTCTGCCCTCGGCAGTGAGTAATAATGACTTGATGTAGACGCCAAATTGAGCTCGAATCCACTTTTCCAGATCAGCCAATTCTGTAATAGTGAAACGGTCTCAAAGATTCTTCCCCCTTCGCAGGGAGAGAGCGAAGCGTTAATTATCACATACCCGGAAATCTTGTCCGGATCTCAGCTTCAATCGTTTCTCGTGAACCTATCTCTTCAACAGGCACAGAGCTCAAGTCCTTAGCAGCTCTTGCAGCATACCACATTTCCGCTGTGTTTACCAGATGATCGATGAAGATTCGGTCCAGTCTACTGAGTTGAACAGCCCGTCCTATAGGAACGGGGAGGTCCCGCAGTCTACCACCAGGCTCTGTGGATGGTGGACACAGACGAATTGTAGCCGCCTGCCGATTCTGCAATCAAGAGGAAGGAGAATGGTATGTCAATGCATTCAGAGAGAACAGCTTACCAGGAGTCGGGAAAAGACCCCGCTTGTCCGAACATTGGAGTGAGCGTCAGACAAAGAGGGTCGCGAAGTCGGTTCACTAACTTCCAGTTCAGTATCCCCAGAGGATTCAAGGTGTACCTCGGATGTGGCTTCCGGGGTGGATGTGCCAACAGTTTCAGAAGGAAAGGGGAGAGTGTTCACGATAACCTCTGCGAGACGTGTATTCTGACTTAAAAGAGGATTTGTGGTTCCACAAAGAAAGCCACGAACGCGTCTCCCGCCTATTTCCAAGGCGTTTGCAGCTACGTCGCCTGGCGGATGTCGATGCTCCAGCAACATATCCACGGTGTGAAGTGGAACGTAAGGAAGGAAGAGGTAGGACTACAACACGAAAAACTTGTGAAGTTATTTGTGCGGATGCAATCATCGTTGAGTACAGAAAGTTCGGAGGAGAATACTTCCTTTCAGCTAATTAGCGAAGAAAATTAAGGTGCACTGGGGAGAGCGATCACAAACTTTCAACGCATGAAGATGTTCATCTAAACTCGGCTGCACAAACAAAAAAAATGGACTCTTGAAAATAAGGTCTAACCCAGCTCAAGTTTCAAGTTAATGACAGAGTCTGAAAACTAAGGTTGAGAAACGTTAATGAAGGATATTAACATTTAACATTGTATCATTCTTAGGAATGAAGGAAAAAGAGGGACTTCTATATGCCCTGTGTTGATAATAACTAGTCGTACCCGTGAGAAAAGCGCTAAGGGAAGTCCCCAATCATCCGTAGGCAATGGGGAATCGAAGACAGAGCCATCAGTGAGCGGTGGCAGCATGGCGTAAGCATCTGAAATGGGTAGCTGTGGAGGCGAAGGCTGTAGTTGTGACGAGAGGGACGGAGGCTCAGTGCCAACCTCACCCCCACCGCCAACCCGCGTCGAAAACACGGAAGCCGTTTTGGTGACGTTGGACCAGAGATTTGTGGCACCCATGCGCAGCGCTGCAACACGAGTCAGACCACCACCACTACCAGAAGTCGGGGATTGAGCTGCTTGTAGAGATAAAAAAAGCAATGGAAATTCCCTTTTCCTATAAAACCAATACCAATAGGGGCTATTTTCACGAGGAGAGCATACAATATCTAGCCGATGGCTGATTTCAACATGAGAAAAATGGGAGCATTCACAGGAGAGATGGGATTGTTTTTGGTCCATGAAAAAAGTAACGTGAGGAAGAATCGTTTTTACATTTCCTACTTTTGCACTGAAAAGGGCTGCCACATCGAGAGCAAATGACCGCATGTCAGCATTTTTTTCATTGTGACAAATTCAGGTATTTGCTAGAATAAGACAAACTAATGAGATCGGTAAGATTGCAATGGATGTGCTTGTTTAAGGCGTCAAAAAGGAAATCCGTGTATGCGCACATTCCGTAACTAGAGGCATTGGGTCTTGAACAAGCGAGGAAACGAAAGAATAGTGAGCCCAAGGTCGCATTTGGAGAGAACTCAAAGAAAAGTCATAAAAACACCAGTGGAAGAGAGCATAAAGAGAGGGTTTACAACATTATGTTATTGGCCAGACTTACGACATTCAGCCGAGGTAGAAAGAGCGTCTTCTCCCTAAAATAGCAGTCAAAATAGTTAGGAGAGGTGACAACTTCGATCAAACCATAAACCCAAACAAGATAAGCAATCCAAAATCAACTTAGTGCGAGTGGCATGAAGTAGTCGAGTACTCCAATGGTTCTATTCATCAGAGGCTAGCTGTGTAGTTAAAACTAATAAGGGTGCATCCAGTTAATAACTTCAGGCTGGCGAATTCCATCAGCCAGCTGTGATTCCCAAGCAGCACATGAGTACTGTGGACGTCAACTCTATCTGTCTCTACCTATGCTAATTGTGTCCAAGTCCATCCATCGCAGTCGTCTTTCAGGGTGCTACCTTGCAAGGTTGGATACACACTTCCATCCGCCATCTTGGAAAATCTCAGACGTCATACCATACGGCATAATACCCAATCATCTGTAGTCCTTGTCCAATGAGACAGACCCTATTATAGCCAATTTCACCCAAATGAAATCCGCTTGCTCCACAAATCAAGAACACCCTCCATTTACCCCCACTCCATGCCTATTTCTCAAACACCAATCTATCTGCTTCGCACTCATGAGTTTCACAAAGTTAAGTTCCTCATTATACTTTGGCAAGCTACTAGAAACCCACTACTGTTAGCGAGAATAAAAGAACTGGGTGAATGAGGTGCAATCGCAGTTGAACGGCCGATCACTACAATCACAAGTTTGCATCCAATTAACTGCAGGTAGTGCGTTCCACCACTGCATTTAACAACTTCTCAAAGTATCGCTCAATAGATGCCGAGAGGAGCTTCTGTAGCTTCGTTTACCTCGTGGAGCTTGTGTTCTCAAATCACATTCCTTGGGTGAAATGAGTATTTTATGGTATGAGGTCGCAAAACAAGGACAGCAACAGAGGTCATTGTGCCAACAGATCGGCGCATGCCAGAACCTTATAAATTATGCATTTGAGCAATAGCTGTCATTACGGAGGACATAACAGCTAAGTTGACTGTTTTAGAAGCTGAGCCCGACTGCCGTGTATACATATTGCTCCTTTCGGGAAATTTTTGTCTCACAAAAACTAATCACTCACTCCCAGAGAAGCAGCATCATCATTGGATTGTGGTACAGTGACGGAAGTATCGTCTATCACAGATGTGGCGATAGAAGAGCGTGAAAGAGTCGCAAGGGGCCAACAGGCTCTCTCATCTACCCACGACTCATCTATGATTGCGCAGGTCGAGAGACCACCGAGGAGCATTCCTAAAACAAGGCTACCAACGATAAGGACTATCCCTCTCCCAAATCATGGACAGAAGATCTTGACATCTGCCCTACTGGATGAAGTAACTGACCTGGAATGAGACTGATAAGCGTGAGCAGCCACGTAGACATGCACTGGACGGTGGTTTCACAGGTGAAGAGAATTTTTCGTTCTAGGAGTAGGATTTTCAACAAAACCAAGGACTCGCGCTGGTAGGCTCGTACAAATGAGACTGCACTGAGACCCCGCAGTACTTCAGCTTTTGGAACAAAAAGGCAAAAGGTAGAAGACGTGCATTAAAACAAGCTTTCATCTTACTTTTTATTGCTAGAGTCTGCTGGAGAAAGAAAGGAGAAGGATAAAGAGAATCAATGAAATTCTACAAACAAAATTCATGCCAGAAGGAGAGGTGGGGGTATATGAAATTGAGCTCTTTAATACCATAAATAAAGTAACCAATCGCCGGCGGCTCATCCTGGATGCCATTCCAGTGATGTTTGAAAATCACAACCAAATAAAAGAAAAAATTTCGGCATAAATAGGACAATCGAAAGAGACAGATATCTGCAAATAAAGGAGGCAAAAAGGAGATTTACAAGATATATTTCTCAAAGGAAGAAAGAGAGTTCTTCAAACAGGAGACACGCTAACATCTTGGAGTGGAGAGTGGAACAGGAACTTATACAGACTATTAATATCCATGAAAGACAATATGTGGGGAGAGTTTCGTCACTCCGGTCGGTTTCCTATTTTATTTTGAGATCTCATCACATAAAACATCAGATGAATCCTATAAAAGTGGCTGAATGTGAAACAGCTTTCCTACGAGTTATCGGCTCAGCAAAATCCTTGAGTGCTCAAGAGTACTTGGGAGGAACCTCTTAACAAACATTCAGAACCAGTAATTTGGTCAGACCGTGATTTTTTTGTTAACAAAAAATACCGATAATGTAATGTGGACATTAGCATGGAAGGGATGTAATTCCTCTACCACCATTGCTTCTGCTCTCACTTTCATTATGTAGAGATTAGAGGGACGATATGGACAGATAATCGGATTAGAAATTGGCGTGAAAATGGATAAAGGAGGAAAGGAGTGTTCCTGGACACTCATCTGGGAAAAAATAATCACGGCTTATTGCTGCGGCTCTTATTACAACTGCAAGGCAATTCTGAGTCATTCATACTTAGCCATAGGTATCAGTGATGAAATCGGAACTCTAGCATCCTTCTCATACAGAAACCAAGTTACTATAACTCAGAACTGCAGAGCAAGGAAACCTTCTACCATAAAGCCCTCCCACATGAAGGTCCAGCTTAACTTTCGCCTATGTTGAGCAGTAAGACCAGAAAGAAACAGTTTCTCTAGAGTGTCAATCAAGCCAAGGCCTAATTAAATAATGGACTGCGTTGGAACTCATTGCTCTATCTCCTCTTACAAGACTTAAGATCCCTTGACTTAATCGCTACTAATTGCAACAACATTAAAGCATTTGCTAGATCCTTCCTCAAGGTTTAATTTCAGACGTTCATTTTAAGATCGCGTTGATCAGGTTCTCAGATTTACACCACGAAAACGACGATTAACTAGTTAATGAGGCACATTCGACTAAAGTATTACTCAACGTACACCAATGCTTTTCTAGTCAAACAGAACTATTTCAAGAGTTCGCCACCGTTTATTGCTGTGCGTAAGCATAGAAAGAGTATTAATTAAAGCAAAAATAAAGAACAGCTTACTTTCGCACAATGTTGAGCAAATAGCTCTATCCACAGCAAGTTTGATATCAAAAAATCCTCTCAGAAGAAGTTCATAACCATCTTTGCTCGAAGGAGCAGCAATAAATGCGTCCGTAATGTCATCCAAAAGATTAAATACGAGACCAAACAAAGGCTGTAAGAAAATTTCAAAAGAGTGTCCCCTAACCTCAACAATAAATTTCGGAGAACAGAGATCAAACAGAGACCTACAGCATGAGATAAGAAGACCACACTCTTTTGTACCGTATTTCGTGTCAAATCCGGTGTTCGGTTAGAGAAATCCTAAAGGAAAGGTTGGAACACGCTTTCAACAGGAAAAGCGAGAAGTAAAATAAAGTAAACAGGTCGATATTACTTTGGCATCAATTTGTCGGTAACAGGCAACACCGAACAATGTCGTGGGTTTTGGCTCCAGAGAAGGTACAGTAAAGAATATAGAATCTAGGAGAAAAGTGATACCTTTGAAGAGGCAAACCTCTATCAAAATTGTGAGCGCCATCTGGAAGTGCTGTAGGTGGAATGCAGGCCCAAGCCGAAGGAAGATCAATGCCGGTCTCCAGTTCTGGGTAGACATATTCCACAGAAGTGCCCTTCTTGTGATGAAAACCAATCACCAGGACATAACTACTCATAGCATTGGAACCTGTGCGATAAATAAAGATATGGTAAGCATAAATAATTCTAACTTCCAAATGATGTTAGCCATGGATAGTTGTCAGTAGCTCTAGTAGGCGTCAGAGTACTTGACGAAATAACACCTTAACAATAAAAGTTGGAGAGTAAGTCGATGCGATCTGGGAGTTCATGATATTGCAATTTAAGAAATAACATGATGCAAAGATGAGTATAATAGACCAGGTCGAACAGATAGCCCAAAATACGAACAAAATGAGGGAACATAAATGTAGAATTAATAGTGCAGACAAATTTCAAAGGCTTCGGTTTCAAAAAAATTAGATGAGAACTACTCAGGCAAAACCAACATCAATGTATGTAATAAAGCATAACACCCTACAGATGAACACCCCAGCACAAAATACTGCTTGAATTGTTTCACAGCAAAATCGAGGAGACGCGAAATTGAGTCAAAGAGGAAGAAATAGCTGCAAATTAAAAGCGCCATCTAGAAGTTCATAATTGTAATGTATCTCCAAAACATATGATAGGGTTTAAAGTTTTAAATTGTATGATGGATCGGTGACCCCACATTGACGATTCAGACCATATTTAACTAACCAAAATTAATGCAGAAATATTGAAGAAGCGTATGAAAGGGAAACCTAACTATGTATATAAGAAGGGCATTATTTATCAAGCTTAGGTTGACCATAAGAATTTTGTTGCGTAAAACATGTTGCACTTTCATTATTCGCTCGAATTTGCAGTGCACTAGCAAAGACGCAATAGGAACCACACTTGCCGTCATGCGATTTCACAAAGGCGGAGAGTTACGCTGACGACTTAAACAAATAATCTTAAGCATTAATACAAATATTATAATTTTTAAACATATGATAGACGTCAAAAGTGGTAGTGTTAAAATATATTGTACATTTCTGTTACATTTACAAAGAATTTTCTATTCCGACTAATCGTTTTTCTTATGTTCCGAATTGCTAAAATATCTTTTTATTGACTTAATTAAGTTACATCTTTTCATTCTTTCCCTACTGGAAATTTCAAGCCATACATTTCCTTTAACATCCCTACGTAATCTACACTGTTTCTTAAACTGTGCATTTCAGAGAAGGTGGAGGAAGTCAATTCTAACTTAGCGCAGGTGGCGCTTGGCGATCCTCCTTTAAAACAGCAAAGATATGCGGTTTTGCGCCCACACATTCTGCCTGTACATTCTTTGGGGTTTTTATGTACCATCTTTAACCTACCACCCTCTACAAAGACTGAAATAAAGGATTTGGGAGGGATGGTAAATGTGATGCCAGAGGTGTCTTTTTAGGCAGTAGAACGCACTGGTAATGATTAAATACTTTTAATTTAAAAGAAGAGGAAGATGTGGTTCTTAAGCCTAATCAGAAATTGGGCCCATTTATTCACATGTATTGAACACTAAAGCGATCGTTTCCCATCTAATTAATCGAAGTACCAGACTTTTTCACTCTTTCCAGAACAATGTTCAGGCACCCTTACAGGGTTCTAACGAACATGATAGATAAGTTCCCTCATTGGCAGCGGGAGCAGGTTCAGGACAAACTCAGCCGTCAAGCTTCTGAAGTGTAGGCCGCACACGGAAAGGCTTCATAGTTAGCACTGCCACAACACCCCGCCCGTCATATTTTGCAGACTTTCGCACGCTGCCTTTTGCTGCCGTTGAATCAAACAGCAACTTCTATTGCACCTGCGTCATGCACACGCCCCAACACACAACCCACACTTTCGTTATTCACTAAACCCATTCTAACAGTATCGATGGCACCGTCGTCGTATTAACTACGAATTATTATGATTGGGGTGTGCATTTCTCTCACTTCACCAAAACGCCTCTTCGAAATCTAGAGAAGCGCGATTGGACGACGTAATTTCGCCGACTCTGCAACAAGCCCTCCCCGACTGCAGAAATTTTACGAGGCCAAATAACGAGAACGGCCAACGCGGCACTAAGGCATTATTCCGTTGAACCTGTGATGAAGTGAAATGTTAGGAAATAGATTGTTGATTTTGCTCCCCCTCCGGATCTCAAAAAATTCGAGAATCTGTCAGTTGACAAGCGACTGTACTGACCGCTTTGTTTATAAAACGTGCTAAGACACGTGGAGCTACTTCGAACGCACCGGTCCAATGGATGGTCCAAGTGTAGTGCATTATCTCGCCGCATTCGGGCAAGTAGATCCTCCCTCTCCCAATAATAGTTTGGTAACCGTTTCTCGTGCCAGCTGATCTAAAACCGGCCCATCTACAAAATAACTAATTCGAATATCTGAGTCAAAAAGATGCAATGTTTGAAGTAGGAAAAGCTCGCAATGATGCCAGAAGGAGCAATCGTTGGCACCGGATCAGAAGAGACCAGTCGGACTCCCATCCAGGAAGTGCTAAAGCCAAAAAAATCAAATCTGTGAAACTTAAACCATTACTCATGCCATCCGTGCTCGTCTCTATTTGGCTATTTCGTCCGTCACTCACAGTGTTGGGCGGCGCCTCCACGACAATACCCTTGAAGATGCTTCTGTATTCCTCCAAGTGCTGTCGGTTCATGTAATTACTCTGGTCAAAGAGCGTCAATTTTTCCAATACCGGGAACCAAGTCCTATAACCTCCCTTAGTCTCCATCAATATGGCGGTCAGAAATTCCGTGTAGATGTAGACGACAAGGTGCTTTAAATTAGGATAGCTTTGCGGAAAGTTGTGACGTGTATACCACGAGAGGAGTTGATCGTTACGTGGTGGGTTAGAGCTGTCTCTGTCTCGCAGAGTGATGCTACTAGCATTGAGAGCGAGTTTCAGAAGTTTTGCCAGCGGTGTACTATTGATTGATAGCTTTGGAATGATTAAGACGTCCAGCGACTTGAGACGAGGAAGTGGAGGGATAGGGTCCGTTAAAATTGGAGTATTTCCGGCCCAGGAGGTGTGTGATTCGGTGGGAAAGAAGTGGGTCTGTTGCAGAGATGCTGACACGCTTTCAAGGTATTGAAATGCCACCACCATTTGACCAGAAAAAAGGGCATTGAAATCGCTGATTGAAAGAACAATGGCACGTAGATCCATGGAAACAAGATTTAAGGACACTGAACCGGTAAATCTAAGAGAGTTAAGAATCCCCACAAAGAGACCGAAGCCCCTTTCATCTCGTACAAGTAGATTGGATTTCTCTTCTGAGTTGGTCAACTGCCTTGTAATTTTGAGACGGTTTTCCTCAGACCCCTGAGCTAAAATCACGGGAGTTGCTTCCAGACCTCGCCAAGTAGGAAAGACTTGGAGACAACTCCAGCGGTCCGCAATTTGGAGGTGCTTCAAGATATGGACGCCAACTGATCTTTGTGCCAAAACTTGCAACTGGAGTAACAAAAGGAAGGTGATTTTCCATTCAGGTTAGGGACTAGGTGGGTAGGTGGAGGCACTGTCATAAAGACATGCGACAATGAGCAAAACAAAGCGATCGATAATCGTTCCAATGTCTGAGTGCAATGGTGTCAACAATAGGCTCACTTGATTCCTAGCCATCGATTTCCAGCCAATCACTGAAAATGTCTAAGACTAGGCAACAGACATGGGAGGTAAAAAAAGTTGGGAGAAAAGTGCATAACATACCTCACTCGAAGATTCGCTCATAGCCTTCGAAGAGGAGAGGAAGCAGGACAGTGCAGCGCAGTCAACTGAGCCACGACGAACCACCTCCATCGCCACATAGTGTGCAATAACTAGGCTTGTACAAGTGAAAAGTTGTCATATCTGACCAACCAGAAGGGAGGCGAGTTTCGTGTTGAACCAATAGTCAGACTCGAGACGGCGCCACGTATGCACGGCACGCAAAGGGCGGAATTACGTACCCGTGTGTGTGTGTGTGTATGCATTACCTCGTGACAGGGCAAGAGAAAAGGAGGAAACGTGTCTGGCAGTCGGACAACAACCAAAATACCAGTGATATTTTGCATTCCACAACTGATCTTACCGAACAAGATATCAAGAACAACCCCGGAAGGTCCCAAAATCTCCTGCATGAATAAAATTAAATTATAGGAATTAAAACGCACAACTTAGAATCGTTGCGAGCCCACAAGAAGTAAAGCCACCTAAGCTTTCCATACACGTGCATACATACGTCTATTTGAAACAATGGACCAATTAGGCACAAAAAATAGATTATTTTGTACAACAGCCTCAGCCGTCCATAAAAACTCTTCCACCATTGGAGTAGGCAGACTTGCCAGTCTTGGACAATAGCACATGCTCCCGTCGAAAGTTTGTTCGGTTTGTCTTCTTGATTCGCTGCCGTTCTCGTTTCTGAGCCTTTAGAGCGGCTTTGCGAGCTCGCTTCTCTTCAGTTGTCTCACCCTTTATCCGACGATGAAGGTTCACCTCGGCTGACATTTCCGACTCATAATCACTCCCTTTTTCACTTTCTAAGGACGAATTAACATCCTCAACCTCAGTCTTTGCCGGTTTGGAACTCGACTTGAGTTTGGGCATAGCAAGAACTTCTGGCTCTTTCGATACTTCACCGCCCATTGCTAGAAAATTATGAAGGCATAGATTAACCACTTCAAGGAACTTTAAGGCAACTCAATAAAAAGCATGCTCATACCCTCACCTTGGTAATTGGTGGTAATCGTGGCCATAGTAACCCTTTCCTTACCCACCCAGTCCTTCAGTGGATCTCCTTCAGGCTCTAACATTTCGTCCAAACGACTAAGCGTCGCTACTCTAAGATGGTCATCCAGAGAGTCCAAGTCAATGGTTTTGGGATGCCTTGACAGCGTAAAAAGATACTAGCATGGCTTAATCTAATGTGGGCAGAAAGTATTTTTGAAACGCATTATTACCGTTTTGATATCATTATCTCATCTGCCCGGACGGCTGACTGCAAGTTTTCACTGATGACAGAGGTGCCGGACATGGCTGAATGAAAGTCAAAGCCGCTCCTTGATTTTGTCACTTGCATTAGCTACAGTAGGAATGAAAGCAGTATAAAGGCACATGATTATAGGAGGAAGAATCAATTACCTTGCCAAACTGTTTTTCGAGGAGCTCTTCTCCATCGGTGAGCGGACGACCTTTTCTTGCGGTGGAAACAGCAACAGGATTTTGATGAGTGGATATCCCGTATGGATCTTCCATGGGAAACTCTTCGACTTCTGCACCCCATAAATAGCGCTCCATCAAGCGTATTTTGTGAAGAGGTAGATTAGCGGTTGAAGGAGTAGGTTTCACGTCTCTAATTTCGTAGCTATCCCTGGCCGTGTCATCATCGCCGCTATCCTCGTCATTCAGGCGTACGCGCTTGCCACCAGCCAATTCGACAAAATTGTCCTCCAATTCATCTCCGTCTGTCGTCATCTCATCATCTGAAGGAATTTCAAATTCCTCATCCACTGGATCATCAGAAACGACCATTTCAACAGCAGGAGGGGCATAATTATCAGGAATCACGGCATCTTCTTCGTTTTCAATTACCTGGAGCAAATTTTAAACTACCTATAGTCTCAACTAACAAGTGTTAATAAGTCGCATTTACCAAAAAGAACAATACCATGTATCATTCATCCTATGTACAAATCGTCACAATCAAAAAGGAGTATGATAAGCCGAAACTAGCTGGCAGAATATATGAGTATTCGCTTACATAGTTTGGATCCTGGACGAACTCTTTCATTGACTTCATGTGCTTCATGTAATCATACCCATCGTCAAAAAACACACCGTAGTTATAGCATTCCGGGACATCTGTCATAAGTTTTTCACCAAACACCTCATTATTTATTCTTTTTGCACCACAGAGATTGTTTTGGGACAAATTTTTATCTGCCTAAAAGGGGAAATGATGAAAACGGCAGAACAACCTCCATCAGAGCTAGTCACATGCCGAAGGCCGCTTCGAATTCGTTGCGATTCGAAGATACTTATTTAAACCAATGCTTACAATACAGAGTTAATTATCGTGGCCACATTTGATGAGCAATCGATAATAAGACGACGTTCATGGCTTGCTTGCATTCTTTAACTCCTACTTTGGTGCTAACTGTGTTTCATCATGTTACTATTTTAGTAATGTCCAGCTGCTCGACATTCACTCATTGATTGTTTTCTGGTATTTAGGAGCAGCATATCACTACTACCATATATCACTGCCATATCACTGTTCATACCCATCTCAAAGCCCGACTGTGAGCTATCATCAAGAGGAACGTAACAAAGTTTTTGCTCTAAAAGGGGACTGAACTTGTAATTGGGAAGCATAATGCATTAAGCATGACTGTATACTTGCCTTCGGAGAGAAAGAGAAGATGTATTCTTTTTTATTAACCTAAAGGCCTGTTCATTCGCTCAAGAGAAAGGTGAACATCTAAGTGATGGCCGGCAATTTAGGTAGTTAAATAAACATCATTACTAGCTCCTCCTCATTTTTAGTCTCGTGGGAGACAAGACATTCATGAGGTTGTTTAAGTCGGCCCATAGTTTTATTATAAGCAAAACGTTTTGCGGTATCCTTAAAGTGAGCCGATTCTGAATGCGGGTGTCGAGAATACCCTGCACTCTAGTAACAAGGAGGTGTCGTGATTTCAACCCAGTGCATCCTATTTTTTCGTCTTCAAGGTCTGCTTAAAAATTGAAATTGGATTCTGTTGAATGGTCTAATCTTACACATCCGAAATTTGCTATTTTCGGTGTCGCCACAGATGCCCTCAGTACACTTGTCGTCATCGTTCGAGGACTTCGCATAGTATCGTTGATCTCGTAGGGGCGCCAATCATTTACTCAATCATCACCAACTCTTACGTTCGCAATCGCATGACTTTTTACCACCACAGATGCGAAACTTTATCACACAACCCTGTCATTCCAGCTCCGACGGTTGTTTATGCACCAATCTTATTGACGGTGGTGGGGGTGTTTTCGTCCATTATTTATTTGCTGCAGTAGGGTGTTAATACCAGCGGATTGGTCTGGTCTTTACCAGGTGGTGGTAGCCGAAGTAACTTACACTTATATCTACTTGACAGGCGGTTTTAGAGACAGATAAATGAGAGCGGCCTTACTTACCCTTGCCTACCTCTGCCTATCAGAGGTCACCGGAATTAAGTTTGAACAGAATCCCAGACCGCCACAGTATGCAGACCCTGACCGATACGGGTAAATGGAAGCTACATCTCATTCTCTCTCTCCTGGAAACAGCTTCCAATATAAATTGTATATGCTTTTGTGGTTGTTCATGTCCATTATTACCCTCAGTCGTGAGTTCTTAGTCATTAAAATTTTGTTAGTGAGAACACCACTCAAATCACTAATCTTTGCGTTGTTTGACCCTCAGAACATTATTTATCCTTGGAAAACAGATGTCATAATAAAAGTTTCCTTCTTCCTTCATCTCATACTCCGAGCTCCTAACGAAGTCCTTACAGGTCATGGCACTTAAAATGAGATTCCCCGTCTAGCAATCAGATGGACAGAAATTTAATTGGCATACTTATCCTCATAGTTCCCTCACCTTTTGAGCAATGTCGATGACCCTCTGTCGTCACCCTTCTCCTTCGGATGTCACGATAAGAAAAAGAGAGTTGGAGAGATATGGACACTGGATACCTTGTTAAAGATGGCACGTGGTCACTGTGCTAATTCACTTTTCTTTTGGTCACGCTTGCCTCTCATAATCCTCTACGATAACAATTCTTTTATATTCTTTCTCATGTAATTGCTAAAATCTGCATTTCCTTAATAGCTATCGAATTTGTGCATCTTGGAAGTTGGCTGACGGGACTCCAATATACAGTGGATGTGATCCCTTTAAAATCAAACGCTGTGGAGAGGAATTGTGAGTCCATTTTGATATTTGAGTGTTCGAAAGTATTCTTCATAATCGAGCTATCAAGTGACTTTGCGTTTCATGCCACAGGGATTTTGACTACAGATGCTGCAGCGGTTTCGAACGCAGCAACGAGCCACTAGGAGGAGCCAGCTCCAATCCCTGTGGGAAACTTATTCCTCAGTTTGATGATTGTCCATCGGTGATCGAAGGGCTTGGTATGTTCCATGTAATTCTGCCTAACTTATAACCTACCCTCATGTATAACGAACATTCATGGGTCTGTTGCTCGAAAGTATCACATATTCGTCAACTCACGGTGTAAGTGGCCCATTTCGACAAGCTGTGAAGCGACTTGAGTTACTTCTATGAATGTTTACGTCATTTCATTTTAAAATAAGACCTTGCAAGGGACAATAAAGAGAGATTGCTCAAAGTGCGTGTCAATCATGTGCATGGTTAAAGTAATGCCTCAATACTAAATATCCGCGAGATGAAAGCGCACAACATTTAGTGGACTCTGCCATGGTTAAACAACAGGTCAAACTGCGATAATCTCTTGAGGCATTTGTCCGACACTTTTTAAGGGTAGAATGAAACGGATCACAAACCACTCGTCAGTCACTCTCAGTTTAAATGCCTGCTTGACTTTACACTCTTAACTACCTCATTACATTTTAGTCTTTGTCATACGTAGTAATTAAACAGTTTGGACAGGAAGCAGTGCTCCTTCCTTGATTTTTGGAGTTTCACAGGATTGCAAAGTTTACGAGCAAAGAAAGTGAAGCTTTGTGTGATATCGCCGAACATCATTAACTCCTTAAGTTTGTATGTTGTTTAGGCTTTAAAAAGTTTGCCTCCTACCTAAAAAATCGGCCCGAATTGACACGACAAAATGGTCAGCCATACACTATCTTTGTGCCGCTACCGGAAGATGGTAACGATTTGGATCGCATCTACGGGGGGTAGGTAGCGTTTATCATCTATAGATGCAAATTATGTTCAAAGATCGATAACCATTTGAACAGCAGTAATGCTACTTAAATAATTTTAGTAACAGCCAGGCCGTGAGCTACCATGTGGCAAAGGGTCGCCATTACGCAGACGACCTAAAAACGGGTGTCAAGCTCAAGTCGCTGTATAGGGATCAGGATATGGAGATCTCCCGCACAACTTATGGAGCAAGTTTCTCTCTATCTCTTACAACACTAGAAATGGGATAGTAGATTTATTTTCTTAATTGTTTTTAACTTCAGAGTATCAATGTGGAGTGCACAGAGATCAGTCAGGCAGACATTGAATGCAAATCTGGTCTTATACACATCATTCGCCGCGTAAGCTTTTATCGTTGATATCCCAGGGTAGTTGATTTAATGAGATTTTGACTATGCCTTCTGAAACTTTGCAGCCTCTGATACCACGATCAGGACTTGGCAATATTGACAAGACTTCTGTGATGAGTCTCCTGCAGTCCAATCCAGAGACACGTGAATTTGCTAGTGCCTTGCCACGGAAGTTGCAACAAGACTTGGGCAGAGTTGAAAGCGGTCGCTTCTACACCGTCGCCGCGCCTACTTCAAACTCCTGGTCCGAGCTTCGTGGAAGATACAACCGTGAACAACTAGAGGATGTAAGGCAGTGTCTCTCATTGATGAGTACAATTTCTTGATTTCAATGTGCGCATTGGAAGTCTGTTTCTCCATTGTCAGATTGCTGCCAGTCACGTGACCTCGGGATTGAAGTGTACTTCAAATATAATTAAGGCAGAGCAGATATTTACTGACATGCAAGGCCAGCAAATGAAAGTAGAATGCGGTATCAACCCAAGCAACCGGCAAGAAGTACGGAAAATCATTGATGCATGTGGCGATGCGCATGAGCTGATCGAAGATCTGTCGGATCAGATGGCGGCAAATGGTGTTGTTCACGTCATTGCTGATCCAGTGATTCCCGTGTCTCGTAAGTGCTCTATTTACTTATTTCTTCTCCCTTATCTTTAAATGAATGTTGATTAGTATTAGATGATTCAGCCAAGGTCAAGCAGGTCGACGGTACAGTGCTTTCCAGCATACATAGCGCTGCAGCAGACCTCAAAGTTGCAGGTGAATGCCCGTGGTAGCGAAGTTTGTTCAGTTTGATGGATCACCTGTTACTGTGGAAGCAGTGATCATTCTAGTCCCCCTTAAGTTGGACAACAATGGGTCTAATGCAGCCCTATACAGTTAATTTGAATGTGTTTTGATGGCATCTTCGATTTATTTGTTCTAATCCTCCTCATCAGCTTGACTTGCTGATGACTAACCACAGGGCAAATTGAAAAAACCGATGGGACCCATTGACAGTTCATTGGCCTCACGCATGTATTTTGTGCTCGAGGACACACAAGTCACTGGAGATAGGAAGAAATAGGCGGTACTTATGTATTACACAATCAGTAAATTAAATAGTAATTATTAACTTCTCTTGCAATTGTAGAGCTGACATTGAAAGACTTTATGGATCGTCCGGAATGTGCTAAGCATCAAAACATTGACAAGTTCATCGATGTGCTCCGTGAATGCGACCTCTACATGGATGATATGAGCCAATATGCAGTGATTGCACCAGAAAATGAAGCCTTTGATTGTATGTAGCCTTTGGGAACAACTAGGCAAGTGGGAAGAAGTGACAGTCTAATGTCTTCTCGTGTTGTAGGGTGGAGTGGATACCGGCAGTTCAGACCAGAGTACGAACGCTTTCAAGTGGATGAAGACTATCGTTGCGAGGTGGCTCGCTATCACATTGTAAAGCACAATGGAAACTTGGCAAACATTCCAGATTTTTCAGGACATACCGATGGTCATCGCTCGAATAATCGCAACAACTATCTCTACGAGACTACATACTTTACCAAGGGGAAAATGGGCTCGACGGTAAGTAAATGAAGAAATCAGCGCAAAGCCCATTAATTTATTTATTCTCTCATCCATCCATTCATTGATAATGTTTCATTTCTATAGCTCAACTGGCACTACTCACCCGTTAACAACCTTCAGCCCCTAAAATTAAAGAACACCTCTATTTATAAGACCTCGAGAATTAATGTCATGCCGGAGAAGAATATCACTGACATTCTTGAAGAACGAAAGGACTTCTCGTAAGCTATTTTCCTACTTATTAAGAGCCTTCATCATTATAAACCGTTCTTGATGCCTTTTTGTTATTAAACTTTATTTATGAATGGCACAATAAGTTTATTATCACGTTTTTTGTCGATACCCATTTTTCGTTTAGTTAAAAGCTTTTTACGAATCAGCTGACCAATTAATCAGTGAGCCATGACTCTCCATGCTCACTTTTTGCCAATCACTTATCCGCCGTGGGGATCTGATTACACATCCGAACCAATAGGACTTTAGCAAATGTTTGGCCTTGTTAAAAGGTAATAGAGATTGTCTTTGTCAAATTCCTCTTTTAACTCTTTTAGTCACACCAAAAACATCACAGACATGGCCAACATGGATGATAATGTGTTCAAAAAGAAAGCCCCAAAAAATCTCTACCTCGTCACTACTGATGACGGGTGGATTGATCCGCGCTCAAAGCAGCTGGGTAAAAGGCTGGCCAGCCCCGAGCTGGCTCGTTATGAAGGTCATCCGACTCTTGCTGAAAACGTAAGCATTTACAGCTATCAAAACCAGGATTCTGTTTTACTCACGCCTTTTTCTTTTGCAGTTTGCCAAGCTTAACCATGTGCCATTGTACCTATGGGGTGGGGACATAGGATACTTTGAGAAGAACTCAGTTCACCGATTTATGTCGTCGGCAGGCGTTGAACTCATCTTCTGGATGGATGACAAGGGAACTATGAGGATTGGATATGATGGGCTTCCACAAAGTGAATGGGTAGGTCTTATTGTTTTACAAGTCGCCTGATGACACAAATAAGCAGTTGAATTTATTTATTTACGATAGACATAAATCACTAGCACAACGTTGTTTCAAACTCGTTAGTTTATCTGCGTTTTTACAATATAACTGATCTAAGGAGTGTTTACACTCCTATTTCCTTCTTCTTTTAGCCTAAAGTGGTGGAATACAACCTTCCCGCAAGAGACGGAATAGTCTGGGCTCTGGATGGTTTTCTGCGCTGTCCAAACAGACTGTGTGCACTACAACTAGAAGATAAGGACACTTATACGTTCTACACAGCCGCCTGCCTCTCCTCTGACCTAGAGGGTGAACAGGATGTGAAGAGAGCCTTCTCTTCAAAACCGACAGAGATTGCTAGACGGCATCCAAACCAGTGTTTGGTTATCAGACAAGGTGAAGTCACCACAATTAAGGACATCTTTGAGGATGTGCCAATTTCGGGTCAGGAGCTCTAAAATTGTTGACCCATATTTGCCCCTGCTTCATCATTACCCCTTGATTTGATATCTTGTGCTTCTCAATACTGGCTTGTGCTTTGATGACCGAGGCTCATTATAATTGCCATTGACTAATAGGCATCATCTCTCTCAGTCTTAAGTCTTGTTTAAGAAAATGGTCGATCTCTCGGGTGAATACACAACGTATGTTGTCTGTTACCTCCACCAAAAGAGACATAAGAGATCACTTTAACACAATATCGTACTAAGACTACTTGTTTGTCATCGACTAGACTTTACATTGATAGATGGGAATTAAAGGTCCAAATCCGAGGTGGCAAGCACTTTGTTTGCGATTAATGGGTTGGATACTCCACTTGTCTCACCAAGATGCTTTTCTATACTTTGCAAGATGAATCCAGCACTTAGGTCTCGAGTGTCATTTCCAGTGTGATCTTTACCAAGCGGCTGCTTTGTCTTCAAACTAAGGAGGACTGCCTCGTAAATGACCAGCGTTCTCTAATGGACGAATTAGCGCATCTAACTGCGGCCAACCTCTCCCAAAGTGACACTAGCTGACACGCACATGCACACTATCCGGATGTTTATGTTTCGAGGCCAAAAAATATCTCTGTTCTTTAATTTATTCGTTTGCGACGGTTTTGCCTCCAGGTATGCTGTAAACATAAGTGAGATTCTACAAGACGCGCAATGTCTTATTTATATGGTACTGTGGGATTCGAATAAGCTGTCCTTTCAGTGTCACATAGTTCGGTGAGATAACCTTTTTGCAGAAAGAAGGAACGAAGAGGTAATTTCGGTCATTATACTGTTAAAAAATGCAAGTCTGCGTCGAGTCGCGTTGCAACGTCTCACCGTATGAACTCAAAATTATACTTCACTAGGGATGTGAATACTTTACTGTGCTCATCGTTACGCACTCCCCTCTCATTCTTTCCCTCCTCCTCCTAATCTGTTACGTTAATCTAATGACTTCATCTAACTCGCCACTGTTCTACCGAGTTCACAGGGGTCAAGGCAAAGCTGCATACTCTTAGCACATTCGCTGTGTGGCGCCCACAGAAGTCGTAAAGAGCGATTACGGATGAAGTTTGTGCAAACTGAATCAGTAGGTTGCAAGACTTATGTTTGAAAATATCTAAAACAACTCTCAAGAATTGAAAGAGTTCGTAATGTATGCAGTGTCTTGATCCTTTATTTCATGGAACGGAAGCCGTTCTCACTAAAAGACCCATCTACCATCGGATTCCCTCACATCGGCAAGTCTGTTCAATTGTAGCCCTTTACTTATACATAATCAGTGGCATGTATTTATTAAAAAAATTTAGAAAATTAAACCAAAAGTTAAGTTCTTAAAGGGCGTCACGAAACCCAGGCCACTTAGCAGTAAATCAAAGCAGAAAGTTCGTTGTTTGCGAAGTTGCTCTGTCGGAAGAAGAATGTATATGAAGACTTGTTGCTGTCTTACTTTTGCAATCTACTTAATAAATGTGGCAGTCAGTGTGTATTTTGCACACAATCATTCAAATAACCTTAAGATACAGGTAAGTTACACATGATTGTGTGCACTCTTTGTTACAACGTCCTAGGGGCTGTGCAGATTTGTGTATTCCGTTGTCGATGAGTGTGTAAAGGGTTGTTTAAGAGGGTGGGTGATACAGTCACGTCCTTTCCACTATTATGCCACCTTTTACGAAGTTGTTAATTCGCCATGTCTTTTGGGGAAAGGACTTTAATAGAGATTGTGTTGAAGAATGGACTGCGTGCCCACGTCTTAGGAGCGCCCCTATTTAGTTTGTTGTCAGGTTGAAATGAGGAAGTGAATGAGTAACTCCTCCTACCATTCTCACAATGTTCCTAACTGACACTGTCGCTTATTTATTGTACCACTGGCTAACCACAGAAGGCGCGTAGACTGACAATAGTTTTGTCATGACAATAAACTCGGTTTCTGTGAACTCGTCAGCTCTCAAGGCGGTGTACCACTTCTTTGGATGTTGGACTTTCTTAGCTTTCTTGATCTGTGGTGATTGCAAAACTCTGACATTGAAGGTCGCGGAGACATGCCCACACACAGTAATGTGCTCTTTCTTTTGAGCAGATGGATATAGAAAATACAACATTGTGAAATCGACAAAGTGGAAAAGGAAGAAAATGGAGATTTAGATATTTGTCAACTGAGTGCAGGATAATTCAAGGGACACAAAAAAATAGATATGGAGTGAATAGATTTGTTGGCTGAAAGATTAAAGACTGCTCAGTGTAGGGCGGCACAGTGAGGTACCGTAATGACTAAACAGACCTAAAACTGGTGGCTCAATTCTCCACTGATAAAATTAGGCTCTCAACTCGTCGCGCAACTTTTTTGATGGGTCGTCAAGCCTGTTAGACAGAGACATTGTAACCTAGCTTAGACCACCAATACAGGGACATGCACCACTTCAGAGCGGACGTAAACCTTCCCTCTCCATCCCGTTGATGTCCCAATTTCCTTGTCGCCTGCCAGATGGTCGGGCCTTACGTGATGTTAGGTGGCTATTTGGTGGCCGCACATTCGTTTTCACACTCATTCCCCATTCATCCATCGTCCTCCCTTTCCTTCCCCTCCTTTCCATCTCATTATGCGCCACAAAGCAACAACCCAAAACAATCCCATTGTGCTCAAAAAACCAATCTGGAAGGCAGTAGATGCAGTCTTTAACGCGTCAGAAATTCATTCTTCGCAGGTGGTACACACTAAAAGGAAAGCACTCTTTTAGCCATTTACACAATTGAGACTGAAGTTGTGATTTCCATCAATTTCAGCCAACTGTGAATGGACATTAGCAGTAAGAAATATACTAAACGAGAAAGGAAGAGAGAAACTTATAACAGGAGCTCTAAATTAAAGCGTTTTCTCCTTTTGATTACAATTTACGTAAAAGTGTACTCTGTAGCCCTTAAAAGTCATCTTATCTTTAAAACGGAGATAGTCAAGATCGGCGAATGGCAATAAGGGAATTTCGTAAAGGGACTTCGTGCCTCACCTCTTCCTCTCCTCTTTAAACAATATTTCATCCATACGATGGTCCTCTAAGTGAACAAAAATGAGAGAGAGGATCAAGAGATACTACTACTTCCTAATCTTTAATGAGCCGGCAGCATTGACGACTGGAAAGTAGTGAGGATCATTCCACCTCTTACTTACTCCAGAGCTACAACCTCCTCACTGTGCCAGGGAGGACAGACGTCGATAGGATGCACATCCACGTCTTCTCGGCTACTATGCGCGCCTTCATAAACTTGTTGTTGAAAGCTATTTTGGGAAGGACTGACGCTTAGGACTCATGGCTTAGTAATAGCAAAAACTCACTTGATAAGGCACTTTTCTAATGCAATGATTTGGAATCTCAGCACCTGAGACGCAGAAACCTCTTTAGTTATTTCTTTTGGACGACTGAAAGGTAGTTAAAGATAGATTTAATCAGCCTGAAAGTTAATTAAGTAAGAAAAGATTCTCTGTGTACTCAACTTCCTTTCCAATAAAGTAAGGGTTTCGTGCACATAATTGTGTCAAATGCTAAAATAGATTTCACATTGTATCGCAACATGATTAGCTACACCATTATCCTCCCATTCGTGCTATCGAACCGGAATTCTTCTGACTTTCTGCTCGTGTGCATGAGTACATTGCTGCCTCAGAGACCGATTCTGAGTCATCTCGCACAGCAGGATAAAAATATTTCGTAAACTCCACCTTCATCCCCTCCGGGGTTCGGAGCTCCAGAGACGAGGATTAATAGAGGGGGCAAGGTGTCATTCGTCCAGTGTGTACCACCCCACATGGGACTAACGAGCGTAGTGGTAGTGGTGGTGGTGAGAAAGGGCTATGAGTGGGAGAATGGGGAGCGGGGAAAAGGGGAAGGAAAAGAGAACATGCATTCTGTTACTGCCTTGCAGAACAATAGATGGTAAGGAAAAGAAGGGGAAGAGACAAGTCAAAAGGTGAATGGGCTTGTGTTAGGAGAAGACAACGGTTTCCCCCAGTATTGTTTGACTTTTTTGCTGGACCACTTTCAGCGATCTTTGAGAGGTGTCAGCTGGCTGCAGCGTGTAGGCTGCTTTTTGTAATGTCCCCAAGTGGGTGGCTGGACGTCGGAAAGATGGCAAAGTCTTCCCATGATGATTGATAGGCTTTGTTCAGGAGTGTCATTTGATGTCAGTCATGGCTCCTCTAGGTGAGGCCAGAGATGAAAAAGTGCTGTACCTAAATCCTCCCCACCGGTATCCTCATATTGGCTAAGTTTATGTGACCCAAAAGTAAACGTAAGAGAGACTTCAGTCGTCACTGTGTTTCCTTCTTAACTTCTGTTATACTTTTGTTGAGGCTTAGAGGTGACTTCGATCCCAGTCGTTTCTTGTTTGCCGCCCTTGACAATTTTGCTTGATCAGTGTCTTCCTCATTTTGAGATATAAGAGAGCTTCTTCGTGTTACTCATTTAGGATGAACAGTGCAAGTGGATAAAAAAGGTAGCCTTAAGAGTCATTATGAAAAATTGGAGGAGGTGAAGATAATGATTTGGAGATGGAGAGAGGGAGGGTTTGAGAGGGAACGAGAGGAATAATGCACGCTTCATTGCTCCTCCTGCCTGACCCCAAAGTGGGTCAGTGGAAGGGACATCTGCCGTATTGAACGTAGAAGTCTGAGTAGCCTAGTATCACACGCGTGCACACACAGATGCACACAATTTCCCTTCGACTGTTGAAAAGTCTTTCTGAATTGTATCCAACTGGTGGTAGACACCTTTAAGTTAAAAATACAAACTTTAAAATAGTTGAGCTTCAGAACGAATTGCAATGCTCAGAAATGATTGTACAGATCCACGAAAAGGGCAAGAAAGGGAACATTTAATGCTATTTATAAGGCTGAAGCAGATTACGCGAGCATTTGAAAGCTCAAAAGCAGAGTAAATGGACCCCAAAATTATACCTAAAGAATTATCAAATTGTTTGAGTTATATAGCATTTTGGCTTCTTGAGGTGGTTGGTTGTGCTTTATGCCAAAGGCGAGTTGTCCTAGCAAGACGTCAACTGTCCCACCACCGTAGTAGGTGGATTGAAGGTGTAAAGTAGGCATAATCTGGATTCCTTTGGCTTGCGGAGCTCTTCTTGGAGTCTCTTTTACAACTGTTTGCCATTGATGATTGTGCAAACCTCTTATGGTGTGCTTATCAAGTAAAATGCGATTAAAATAGGGTTCATGAGATGGGTTCTAATGTTTTGTTTTGTTTTGATATGCTACAGTAAGAGGTCGGGTGTTAGCACATTTTTATCTCATTTTTCACTACATTCTGGCCCTGACCAACGCACTCTCATCTTTGTATTGGGCAAGCCTTTAGCGTCAACCGACTAACATGATGCTATAAAACGTGAATAGGCAGCAGGTTGTCTGCCTCACAGGGCAATTTGAAGTGAATTATAAAGCTGAGGACGACAGTTAAGGCCAAAATTAGGTAAATGCAAAATGAAGAGGGAATCCTAAATGGCTGCTTGTGTTGCGTGAGTGTGTGCATGTACGTATTTATAAGGGGATCCGAAGATCTACTCACATCTCATCTGTCTGTAAGCACTTAAAGGAGGCTCTTTATCAGTTAAGCCAAAAATATCTTATTTTCTCAAAAATGGTTCATTCGTGGCATTAAAAACTCTACTGCTCCCAATACAGCTTAAAGAACCAGACAAAAGGTTCATACCTGATTTTGTACAAATTAGTCATTGGCATTATGTCATATGTTTATTCTCAAAATGACACGAAATCATTCATTCACCTTATAAGTAGCAAACCAAACTCAAACCAGATCAACTGCGACAGCACATACTGCTTTTGAATCAGGTAAAGAGAGCGTGGTGGTTTTTGAGGTTTGAGGGAGTCTTAACCAGCCTCATAAACCAAGGTTGCTTTGGAAACTGACATATTTATACGTTTGGAGTTGCACTGACTCAAAACAAAGCCTTTTCCTTGACGATGGGGAAAATTTGCAGATGTTAATGCGAGCAAATTGCAACCCACAGAGGCGTGACAATGCTGCAGCTGCTTCTATCAAACAAACTGGCGCGCAGTCCACCGTCTTCTCCCCATGCGCTAGCGCACACGCGCACACACACGGGAAGATATGGGCGCGGATGCGTGCGCGCACACGTGGAAAACAAAGTGAGTGTGTGGTGTAACGAATTTATGGGCGCATCTGGGGAGCATGAGTCGCGGACAGGACTGATGAGTACGGGGTGGGGATTGGTGGGCGGGTGTTAACAGGTAAAATTCTCACTGTAGCGAAATAATAAGTTCTGTTGCTGCTTCTGATGACTCTGTTGACGATACTTAAAAAGTTATGCTTCACCCCCTATATGATATGCACCAGTGAAATCGTATTGTCTACACATACCTGCTGACATGCATGGGCATGAGCTTCGATAGGTGTACCGTCAAGTGACAAGTAAAGGATCTTGAAGGGTTGGTTAAACAGAAGGATTCCTGTTTTTTGGTACATTAATGAATAATTTTTCCTAAAGTTATGAGCCGCGTGACGGAAAACAATAGTTTATCATCACTTGAAAGGGAAAATTGCCTTCGGCTGACAATAACTTTTGTACTTCTTTATCCTAATAGGCAAAAAATCACGTTATCAAATTATGTGAGTGAGGTGCATATTTTGATTTTTTGGGCACATTCGATATTGGTCTCTAACTCTCGTTCCCTACAATCAGATCCTTCAAATTCGGTAATACGGCGTGGAGAAAAAATTCCCACAGCCATGCAAGAATTCTTTTACATTGGTGTGCCACATTACATGGATTAGTGACAGGCCTAAGGTGCTCCAGTAAAGTCAAGAACACCGTAATCCTTTTATTTTACCTCAGCAAAAGTGAAGTTAACTACTAAAATTGCTCATTAGAGAAAAACTCAAGGAGATGGCGCCAGAGAAGTCACTGTGGCTTTTGGTGTTTTAAAAATGGGATCTATTTATTCAAGAATCGTTAAGATGCAAAAATGCTAGTTCAGCAAAACTAGTTAAATTACGTTCTCAACGAAACTACTGACAATGATTTTAGATTTCTTTTCTTATAACTAATTAGCACAATATCATTAAAATATAACAAGAAGATTCATTGCAATGAAACTGGTGGTTAACCACGTTTTAGTAATCTCCCACTGAAGGTTTCAAACAAGTCTTTAGTTTTTAGTAATCACATTCTATTCTCCGATTTAGCCAGTACCTCAAACATTTTTAAAATGTACTTTTTACTTGTTGAAAAATTCTCGTTTTAAGGCCAGAGATGTTTAAGAATGAAATAGCCTTCCATATCAGTAATCTGGTGCTGTGCCGCTTTTGTTGACTTCGAATTTTCGTCATCAAGTAAAACAACACGTTAAGATGTGTAGCACTTTGGGTCATTAAGTTGGAGCATAACACACTATTCCATGGCTTCATTTTATTTTTGAATTAGCATTTTTAAGCCCCTCGAATCGGGGCACAATGGCATTAGTGTGAGCAGACTCTGCAGCCATTCGCATAACTTTACGCATTATTAACTATAAAAAATAATGCTTGGGTTTTAATAAAGGCATTTGTAAAAACACGCATTGATTCAGGAATTGAGATTTTGACCGGCACCTAATTTTATTCGGTAATTTATGTGACTTATTTTAGTCGAAACGCAGGCAAAAAGGCAATTTAAGTTCAGTTGCCTTTTCGCTTTAAATGAAAATAGCATTAGTGGGGGAATTCGGCACTTTGTAAGATATACTACTTAAATATGTAATGTGTGAGTGGTAGGGATGAAAATTTCACACGATCGAAATAAAAGGAGGACGTAGAAATAGAGAAAGGCCAACTTCGGCACGTAACATTCTCCCAGAGTTGTGGGCAATTTCGACCCAAATCGACGCCATCCACACACACCCTCGATGGTGCGTCCACGCCTGTGACATTTGCGACAAAATCACGCACATCGGCAAGCAGGTGGGTAGGTAGCCATGCGGGCCTCACCACTCCTTCCAATTCTACCCCTCCGCACGCGCGTATGGGTATGTGCATGAGTGCATGCGTCTGAACATGGGCGATGGGAAAGCGATCGCAGTTGTGAAGTCCTCTACAAGTTCATGGCGTGGTGCCATTCAATCACTTTCCTACTTTTTAATACATTAAAATACCTTGTTAAGATCTTTAAGGCCAACCTATAAGAAACTATCAATTATTACTTTTAAGTCCATAAAATAAAAGCTTCTCGTATGGAATTTCTAGGCCTTGTGAGGCGACCAACTCTGTATTTAGAAGAAGAATGTTCGAACGCTATGCTAAGGCGTCAAAAGTTGTCCATGTTCCTTTGATATTGATGGCATTGTGACTTAAATTGGACCCGTAATAATGATGGCCAAAACAACAAATGCGAATGAAGAATGCTTTAGATACAGGCCTTTGGAAGTCGAAGTGATATCTAAATTAAAAATTGTTATCTTTAACTTCTTTCTCTGTTGTATAATTTAGCTTGAAACTTCTTTGGAGCATTTAAGTATAACTGAGTAATTATGAGTGGTTATATATATTTACTGTTCCACTCCCATTATTTTTGCTTCCATTTTAACCGTCACGGATCGGTGCAGATTGTGGTGGTTTTTACAACCCAAAAAGAGAAATACAAATCTCTATTCCACTTATTATTTTTTCCTACGGGTTTTGTTACAAAGAAGCAGTTGACTGTGAAGTAGATCCTCTAAAACCCGTAATTTCACCAATCATCTGGCTTCTGAACAGACTCTAGGCTAAACGAATACATTTTACATTCAGCCCCTGGGGTCTGATTGGGCCTCGAGACCCGCACCCTCCCATTGGATGGTGAAAGATGAGCGTGCGCAAAGACCAAATTCGGGGTAGGCTTACTGCATATACGCGCGCACTGAGCCGTGCGTCTATTGGTTCGCGATGTCGGATGTACGCGTTAAAGCTTGAAATGCGTACTACCAGTGACTTTGCCTTAGGGCACTGTAACAAAATTAACGCACTGTCAGCTAGGCTATCTCGTAACATTGTTTCTTTTGTAACGAAGGAGGAACAACAACGATTTTAATTCGTTCTTCATTCATTCATTCACTCATCCAATACTTTCCCGAACTCGCCCATTGTTTTGCGTTATTGTATCACCTCCAATAGCTTCCGAGCTACTGTGATTCATGGATCGGTAAGTAACAAATAATTGTTTACTTTCTTCTCCTCTACATTAAGTGTTTTCATTTGTGTGATACCCTTAGTATTATCTCGATGCGTAGGATTTATTAGTTAAGGAAAGATTTTAATTCCTGTCCAAAGGACCAATGAAATAATTAGAGGCACTCTACTCTGATTGGCTGCCCCGTACAAACGAATTTTAGCGATCTCTTTCGTCCATCTGTTCATATTGTGAGCCCAGAGACTAGGACTCATCTTCTCTCGCCCCTTTTCAGTCCACGAAGCAGGTCGTTAAAGGGGAGAGAGGGAAAGCGATGGGATGAACACTATACTGCTCAAATCTAGGATGCTAGGTGGATAGGTGAGAATCAGCTGAGAAGGCGCCGATAAATTATCTTTGCACCTCTCCCTTACTTACTCACACATTCATGGGACCTGTCCCGGTTTAGTGCCATCGTAACTTTACTACGCAAAATTTATGCTCCACTGGTTTCTCGCCCACAAAAAACTATCAATAGTTTTGTAGCCTAAAATCCTCCTTCCAAACACAGTTATATTACGGTCTGACTAAACATTATCCTATCTTTTAGGATATGCAATTAATAGAAATGAACGGTTAGTTAGTAATAAATTTTCCACATTTTGTAGGGCGGTGCTAGAGACCAATCCCACACCACGGGATTGGCTGAACCAGAGCCTCAAGGTCGAACCGGGTTTCACATCAACTGCAAGAAGAGTTGTTTGTGGCAGCAACAGCGGAAGCGCATCAGCTTACTTCTCTTCCACAACAACGTCGGCTGCACATTTTGAAGGTGGTGATGATGGTGGAGGGGTCGGTGATTACACAGGCTTCCCTTTACCGCGATTGGGAAACTCAATTCCTCATCAGCCCTTTCCCTGTCACCATCACGCATTTGGACCTCCACCTCCGCCATTACCGCCGCCACCTTCTTCTGTTGTGCCTGTGCCTACTACTCCTCTACCACCACCATCAGAGTGCAGTGGAACTTTAACAAGAACACATGCAATGCATTCTTTGTTTGAGAGCTACACCTTTGAGAGTGGAACCACAAGACAACACACTAGTGTACGAATGGACCATCACATACTACCTCCACCACCACCATTACCACCCCAACAGCAACAACAACAACCACCGTCAGCTTCTCATAATCATTCTAAGACCAATGGACGATGCCGCAAAGAATCAGGCTCGTCAACTGAAGATGGAGAGAAGACAACATCAGAGGTGGAGGGAGGCGGTGGAGGAGGAGGTGGTACAGGAGTAGTTTCACGAGCCTCCTACATGTGTCGCAAGTGCAAGGCTCATGGTCAAGCGGTGCCAGTTAAGAGGCACAAAAGAGCCTGTCCCTACCTCCAGTGCCGGTGCTTGAAGTGCAGACTGGTGGATCAGGGCAGAAAAGTGAGTTTTGTCATGGTCTTCAATCTGTCTACATCAGTCAACGATCTGTTCCAGTAGGATTAGCACTGTCACCACTAATATTTGAGTCGTAAAGCGGTGAAAAGGTTTGAGCTAGCAAATGTTGTTGACGAGAAATGGAGGCGAAATCGATGAGAATTATTGCTCAAATTTGAAGAAAGATCTTTACATCCATTTTTAAATGATTCTGCTAAGGTGTAATGAAAGGTCTCTTTTATCCAGCAAAAGTTCTGCCTTTGCTCCCTCCCTCCGCGCTAACAAATAGGTAAAGGTGATGGGTTGAGTTTAATTTTAGTCCATTAAATCTGTGTGGCGTGGTTTTAGAGAAGTTCCTTCTGTGATCGTATATGTCAAGTAGACCTGACTTCCCATGTCTGCCTTCGGCCAGTTTTGTCACTTTTCAGTCATTAACATTGGTTATCCTTGCATTAGGCTCACTCAACGCAATGCAAACAAGGCAGCAAGCTGGGCCTTCCTTTAGGTCAAAGCACTTCAATATTTACTACTACAATTACCTAAATGGTGTTTTGTACCGTAGAAAAGTTTTCTCTACCAAAATGCAAGCAATCGGAGCTAAAATACCTACAAATAGATAACTTGTTTCCTTCATTTACATAAAGGTTGTTGCTAGACAAATAGCCCTCTACCGAGATCAAAAAGGTCATTCAGGTGGCTCCGGTGGCTCCACCGGCACCACCCACTCTCGTGCAACTCGTGATGACTCCTCACGTCCTCGATTATCCAGTCTCCGTTCTAATCCCCTCATTCAATTGCCTCTGCCACGAGAGTTGCGGATAGATGGAGCTCGAATGCTTCCTTCTCTTATGGCTCCCGGTGTCAAGGTTAGCGGGCAGGCGCTGATTGGTGGGAGGACGGTAGCAGGTCCGCATTGTCGTCGATGCCGAAACCACAATGTTGCAGTGACATGGAAAGGCCACAAGAAGTCTTGCCCTTATAGAAACTGTCCCTGTGACCCCTGTCGACTGATTAATGTGAGGAAGGATACGGAGAAAACCCTACGAGATATGGTGAGCCGAATCATTTTTTACCTTGCTGATGTTAAGCCTAATTTAAACAAAAACGTTTTAAAATTTCCTCGTTTCAAATGCATTACAGCCAACTTGCAAAGGACTTCATTGCAATAGAGTTTTGTTCACTAATTTGTGTGGACTGAGCCACTCTCTTTGGCAATTCAACCATTGATGACATCCGATTGATTGTATTATCTGATGTCAGTTAGAAATTTTGCTTAAGAATGAGGGAATTAATCTTTTTAAAGCTTGCCCATCTATCCAGTTTAAGGAATCAGAATTTTAGCTCAGCATAAGGGAAGTGAATGCATTCTGGCGACGTAAAGCCACAAGGCTTTACTTTCGAAAGAGCAAACCATAGTGACCTCAGAAAGGGCAGAGAAATGAGATCTTAAATTTAAGTTTTAGTCCGTAAATAACACGAGCAAAGTTGATATTGTCTGATGTAAGAACTAATTATTGACCACTTAGAGGAACTCAAATATAACAAAACAGGGGTAAGGGAAGGATACGTTTACAGACTTTGGCTTGGTCCTCGACACCTTGATTGTTTCTTTGGAAAAGTTCTCTTCTTGCCACTATTACGTCCACCTTAGTGGGTATGTTTTAGGCTGACTTAGAAGAAGAATCTTTTTAGGGGGTATTGCTTTAGTAATGTTTCAGTGCTCTAAACTGGCTAATATCCTTGAAATGTGGATTTTGAGCAGTTGGTGGCTCATTTGGGAACAGTTAGTGGTGTTTTTTCCGCCCTCCTAATGTAAGACTGAAAGCCATGAATTCTCACTAAAGGTAGTTTGTTACAAATCACTCAAACGAATTAGTCAAAAGTGTCACCTGCTAATTCGAGTAGTTTTTAGGAGTCAACCTGATAGGACTGACACTTAATCACCTTAATCAGATGTCTCTGATTAACCAACACCCATACAACTTTTCTGCCATTATATTATATTCTAACTTCATCGAAGCTCCGGTCTCTACTTTTGTAAAGCGAAGATCTGCTGAAGATAGTATGAAGAAAATTTTGCCACTTAACAATTAAAAGGCTAATCAGCAAAGATTGAATGCATTCTGGTGGTAATCAACAACTAACCTAATAGGGTGGAGACCGGTGTAGTGGTAGCATCTCAGATGAGCACACAACAAACACGGGGACAATGTAACAACTTGTTCATTTCGTTAACTAGCTGGCTAGCTAGCTGGCTAACAAGCTAGCTCCACCCGTAATCCTTTCCAAAGCTGCAATGATTTAATGAGGTTAAGCAATACGCTACAACGTTACATTGCCGCGCTTCCAACAGGGCGGTAAAAGCGGCTGGAAGGAGGGAGGAAGAGAGAGAGGGGGACAGAGGTATAGCCAAGGGGTGGTGGACATTACTGGCTGGCACAATTATTGTTACATAACAATGAGCTAAACTTCATGCAAATTTTCACTCCACTTCTACAGGCTGGGATCGAGGAGAAGTCGGTACTACCGACGGCATTGCTGGCAGAAGAGTCGACAACCACTGCAACGGCTACAACAATGAGCAATTTCTTTCCTTATCTTATGCCAGTCAATAACGCCTCACAATCGGCGGAAATGCCAGAACCTTCATCGGTCACTGCAGAATCTGCCCTCTGGAATGAAACTGTCTTTCCACACCGTCCTACCAAAAGGGCACGCTCTCTACAGGACTTAAATGCTCATTTATCCGTCTCAGAAGCTCATGTTAATGGATCCACGGCAAATCAAGGTGGAGCAGTTGAACAGACTCGAATTGGGTCTCTAGAAGGTGCTAGAAATATAGAGGCGTCAGGGAATAGTAGCACCAGCAGTAATGGCACTGTTGCAGCTGCAAGTGTTGCTACTAACAATGCAAGTAGTACAGTTGAACAATATCATCGAAGTGCAAATTACGATGTTTATTATGAGGAAAAGACACCGCGGCCAGTTCTTCCCTTTTGGCAGAGTTTTAGTCACTTTGAAGAAAAGTCTACAATTCCAGGACAAGGTTACATAGGAGGTTATTATGGTCTTGAAAACGGCAGAGTTTTTCATGGCAACAGTCAAGGTCATCACATGTACAGCCCTGAAAGGGTGTCTGCAGTGGCAGCGGCTGCGGCAGCGGCTGCTGCAATGGTCGCTATGACACCTCCAATAAATGGGGCCTATCAACAACCATGTTATCCTCCTCAAGGCCGCCCAGGGGGCCTTTGTCATCCTCTGCCCTCTCAACATTCCGATCACCTGGGGTACACTCCTCCAGAGGATTTCAACTCTCCAAATACATATCAGAGTCGATTCTCAATTGAAAGGGGTCGTGGAGATGATTATTGCAGTGGGGGTGGGGGAGGTGGTGGCAGTGGAGCTGGAGGAGTCGGAGGAAATAATGGCGGCTGGGGTGCATACAGATACCCATACATGGTGAGAGGTCTTCCATTTCATCCTGGCGACCCAATAGAAGCAGACTTCACAATTCCGAGTGGTCAAAGGCATGCAAAAACTGGAGGCGCAATGACGTCCAAGGTCGTCGATGACTCGTTGTACACAAGACCTGTGGCTCACGTGTGGCGAAGTCAATTACATCATTTGAGTATCTCCCAATTAAGACCCGAAGACACGGAGGAGGTAAAGGCCTTCCAACAGATTGATTGCGAGAACAAAATGGAGTGTACAAACGACATCAAACAAGATGCTCATGAGAGTGGTGAGCCAAAAAGACTAGTACTTTACAAATCCATTTAGAAGCCAAAATCTGCTACTTGACCTTCAAATTTGTTACCATCTATATTTTTAGTAATGTCTACAACTAGTGGTTGCGAATCTGTGAAGCCCTAAGTTTTAGGTGGGTCTTCTGCCGATATTATTGTGCACCGCCATCCTAGAACTACTGGTTTCACACACTTGAACCCTGTGTGAGAAGAAGATAAATAACTTTAGGACATGAATTCAAGGAAATATAGTTTGCTTAATGGTTTTATAAATTTCATAAATTATCCACTTGAGTAATGTAAGATGGTTAGTGTGATCGCTTTTTATTAACTTAGTGCTGCATCGCTCATTACAAAAAGTCAAATTTTTACGGTGTGTAAGGCGGATTGCTCTTAGAATTGCCCTATTGCCGTTTTACTTGCCTTCGGCCGAATTTACAGAGCCCCCTGTCCAATCAGCCAATCAGGCGATAGCAATTAGGAACGCCATGGACGCAAGTCAACGAGCAGGCGTCTTTCGGGAAGAAATTTCCACCTCAAGCAGTAATCAACCCCCTCCACCGTCAACCCAACAGCAGCTGCAGGAGCAGCAGCAACAGCAACAGCGTCAGCAAGCAGAGGTCATTTTTGAAGCAAATCCGGGTTCCACAACTGAACGAAGAGGACCATATCCTGCGTTTGAATCGACAACCAATGTCTCCCCTTTTACGATCGATGAGACACATTCACAACCATTCCCTGCTGTAGGCGCAGAGACATGACCATTGTCCAACCCCTTCTCCCCTTGCCGTCACACTGGCCAATCAAATTTCAGCGTTGGTAGTTTGGCGCTCAGGCGCTCGAACAATCGTGCTCTGACTGCTTCACAGCTCCAATTTGTTGTACAGACTGTACCGATACATATTATCTCTCTTTGTGTGTCTGATGTATAGATGATATGTATGAAGGTTATTTTAACCTACAAATTGCAAAAGACAATCTACTTAGAGGCGCCGACTTCACCTGTTTTGTGATTGGCTATTTAATAGGCTGACTTGCCTAGGCAACATAGGGAAAAAATTAACGTTGCTTAAAGGATGTTTAATTTCTTAAGCAGTGATCTTTTGCATGCGCTAAGGTGATTGACACAGTTCTTTTAATGAGTCTAACAATCTCATTTTGTGTCTGCTAATTTGATGATTAGAGAACGCGCTTACATAGGGTGTTTTAACATTTGAAACGGATGTTGTAAATATGTTCACCATTAGATACAGCTAATTACCTTGTGCGCTTGAGCTAAATAGAGAATGAGGAGCTCCACTGTGGGACTTTTTAGAGGTCTTTGGCCATTTGTCAGTGCGATGACAACGCATCAGATGGTTATGCTTTCTTTTCTGGTTGACAAATTCATTAAATAGTGCTTTCGAGACTTAATGGTACTTAAACGTGAGCTGAGTCTTCAGCACATCGCCGACGCACAATTTGCCATCAGCAGAGCCTATTTGAAAAATTGCGAACTTAATGTCAAGGAGTCATTTAAATTTTTGCCGATTTATTACATATTAAGATCTAAATTAATTTTTCAGACTGTCTAATGTCATATAGACTATCTCTTGGGATCCTTTGGGGACGGTCATGGAGCTATGAGAGATAGATGAATGGGGAGACGCGAGAAGTGGCGAGATGGGTTGAGTTGATTTTCCTTCCCCTAGTCCTAACATCTGACTTCTGAAATGGCTATTGTCTATTGGCCTCCGCTGAAGAGAATGTGGGATGTAGGTGCAACAGAATGAAGTTTGGTCTAAGGACCCCAATCATGGGCACCACGGAGTCTCCTGCCACCAATCCGTGCGCCCATTAATCTTTTTCTTTTGGCAGTCATAAGTAAGCTGGTCCACTTATATACGATTGGAGTCTAAAAAGCCCAAAATAAGCCTCTTCCGATACACATTTTATGACTAGTCACTGGAAAAATCGACATTAATCAGCCATTCAAAAAAGCATTGGGCAATGCTTGGTGTCAAAAAGGATCACCTGCATGGATTACAAGTCCCTTTGCCATTCTGTTCCCCATATCTTAGCAACTGACTTTTGCGATCGTGAAGGCCATCGAAATGCAAAAACACACACAAGTGAATCGGAGTTTACTTAAGTTCATTTGACTTTCAAGTCGAAAAAAACCTGAGGAGGAGGAGGAGTACAGGAAATGCTATCCTTTTTATGGTTCCATTCGTATTTCTCATTTTTGCTAACTTTAAGGTTCGCAAAGAAGGATGCGTTCATGGGTCTGAGATCTCTTAGTACTCATCTGACCACGGCGTAAATGGCCTTATCTTTGGGGCTACATTAGTGGGGAAAAAATTCAACTCGAGGTTGTGTTTACATAATATCAGCAGTGTACATTTAATCTTTTTTTTAAGATGAGATGTCACTGCTCTCCTTTGGAGTGTGTGTGTTTTAAAGCTAAAGGATTTGTTAAGAAAGGCCATTTAGCCTACACAAAAAGTAGACAGCCTTTCAGAGGTTACAAAATGCGGAGAGGAAATTTGTTGCACTTCAACTTGACATGGGGTGCACAAATTTTGAATTTTGAAATGCTCTAAGCGGTATACAACACTCCTTTTGAAATGCTTCTGTGTTTGGCAAGATCAAATTGCATGTATCAGTGACGCAAAGAGAAGACCTCTGTTTGAAGTTCTAAGATATCCTAGCAAGCAAAACATAATTATTAGCAAAACAATCTTAAGTGAGTTCAATTGGTACAATGTAAGAAGATAGAAGGAATGTCTTGGGCTTGTTTTTAACATCTTTGGCGGTCGAATTGATGTTGCTTCCCATGCAGACGCAAACTAACACTGATTATTTGGCTTTGCTTCCAGCCACGAAGATGGCAGCACAAGAATGTACCAGGCTCAGTTGTGTTTCCATCTTGATGAAAAATTTTCTTCAGGATGATACATTGTTTAAAGGAGAGTCTGCCATGTCTCCAAAGCAGTTAACACAGAATGTCGGAGCTTTGCAAATATAGCCTCCCTCGCATCAGATCATCCGACTCAGCAGTTCCTTTGGTACAAGGCACGTGTTTCACCTGCCACGAGCCAAGATGTGCAACGCTAAGTTAAACTGTGTACACCACCTTACTATTTGTGCTTGGGACTGTGTTGTGGGTTCGAGTTAAGAAGCCTAAGGCCGTATCGAAACAAAAAGTTTACTTATCAAGTTAAAAGTAGCAAATAATTTTTTCGCCAACAAATTGTGATGGGATTGTCTAGGTTTTTATGGGCTTGATTCAAAGGACTAAGCATGGTTCACAGCAAAAACATTTGACTAAGATGCTGTGCCATATTTGGCATTTGGTTGGTGAACACTATGGCGTTAACTGAGGGCGGGTGTGCGATCACTCTCCTCTTGCACCCGATTGTGAGGCGGGTGTGGTGGAAAATTTAGGTGAGTACAATTAGTGACCCTTAAAAGAAGTCTCATAAATGTGTGTTTGTCAGCGTGCTACTTCATTACTATACACAAAAGACAAGATCCAATCGGATTCCTAATGACACTATGTGACAGCTCTCATCTCACCAGTGACATATAGAAATTTGAGGTGATTTGTGATTACTGACCATTGTTTACTATGCATGCGCCATGAGTCATGATTAGCATAAGTTTGCCATTGACCAAGAGCACGCTCTCCTGTCTGCAGATTAAAGTGGCCCCATGTGGTGGAAACAAATGAATTTGACGGAGCATTTCGAATTTGCCTATTGCCTGAATGTAAACGCCGAAGATGCTGAAGCATCTCATTGGATTTAGGAAGGTGACACGGTCTAAGCCATCCATCGAATGTATTTATATTAGTATTTAGTTAGTAAAGTAGCACAGGTATGCGTGCAAGCTTCACATGTCAAATACCGACAGATGATAACAAGATACGTAATTTATTTTCATAATGCCATTTTATTTGTTCGCCTCCTACGATTTGGACACTAACGCTGCTCTGGATTAGCGCTCCACCAACCTTAGTCACTGCCTAAAATGAAGGCGAGAGGAGGTGGACCGAATTTACACTGCTAATCAAGTTAGAGCCCGTCTGCGCTTACGCAAATACCAGCATGACTGTCTTCAAATGTTCGAATTGGCTTTTTCTGTCTGTTTTTAGCCTTTTTATTGTTGGTTCTTTTTTTAAAACGGTCGTGATGGTTTCAAAATAATGGGTAATTTAAGCTAATGCCTCACTGGCCATGGGAACGAGGAGGATGAGGAAACAGAGGTCACAGCTGCTGCAGTTTTTTTAGGCCAAACCTGATCATTCACACAGGCATTTCTTCGACTGCAGATCTCCACACATAAAGCCGTCTACAAAACGTCTCTAGTTTAGCAGTGTAGGACTTAGTGGTTAATCCGACGCAGGACGATGTATTTGAGCGTTAGTACCAGTTTTTTCGTCTTCGACAACTATTCTTCCACGCAAACCCAGAATTAGGTTTAAAAGATGTGGAAGGCGGCTAATCATCAACTCTCATGCATCAATGTTTGCATGAACATTGGAAGAGCAAAAATTCCGTGGTATCAAACAAATATCAAGAGGGAGCTGTCATTCTGAAGTACTGCTTCGTGCTTTAGTCGGCAGTTGATCCGGAAACTACTGACTCTAAACGAATCAACACTTTATTAATTTATATTCTATTTGATGTGGTGGGTGGGAAGAAAGCTTCCTACAATTGTTGTGAGGTCCTGTGCCTCTCACTCTTAGGTCTTCAACAATGGTTTCTCAGCTTAATTTTATAGAAGTCGGAAATGGGCAAGAATGCTTTCCATGTGTGAGGGCACCTTCAAGTTTGCCCATTTACAAATTAAATGTCTCTTTCAAACTATCACCGAATAATGCGCAAGATGATCCCCTTTAGGAACCACATAATACAGCCAACTGTAGATGGGCTAAGACATTCAATGCTTGACAATTTTTGATGTAAAAAAATGCTGGACAATGGTTGATGCTACTTAATTTGTTAGAGCAGACGAAATTGCATCGTTTCTTGAACTTATCACGTTATGAATGAATGTGACTTCCTGCCGGTTGATAAGAGAGGAATTGAAATAGAGAAAATAGACTTTAAATTTGACTGATACAAACTTGTATACAGCTACCTGTAGAGCAAAAAAAATAATTTCTTCTACTTCATCGCTTCTTTAACGCCCCATTAAAACCATTTTGACAACTAATTGGCACCGAAATACTGCCTTACAAACAAATCTATTACTACTACAGTGAGGCCATTAACTAGACGCACCAGTGGCCTGTCTTCCCACATCCACAGACATGAAAAAAATAAGTCCACCAGATTTTAATAACTTAAGCTGAAATGTAAACCTCATAACGATTTAATAAATAATTCAGCCCAAAAGGGTAAGCGAATGGCTAAAATGTTTTCACTTCTTTGGTGCTCCCCGCTACTCCTTCAATGGCTTGGCATTATGCGAGTTTAGGGAAGGCTTAAGACGTAAGGCATCAACCTCCACAAAGAAAGAAAATGAATTTGGACAAAGTGAGCGTCTTTAATCTTCTCTGACAGTTGTGACAGAAAAGAAAAATTTTGGACAAGGTATTATCATGGCCCAATAACTGCATGGCAGGAGAGAAGGCATGAATCGCATGACATGCTTGTCTGGATGTGATTTATCAAGAAAGTATTACGGCATCACGTGCGCCTCGGAATAACATCTGTCCTAGTGCCTTCCATAGTCAAAGTATTGTGTGCGCTAAGCATAGAGTTGTTGTTGAAAGATACCTTGTAAGTCAGTAACAGGATACATTGTCGAACGTGGTGTTGGAGGTGACAACCGACACTACTTGGGTTAGGCTGCTGTATTTCTGATTGCATTTTGTTTCAATGCCAAATTAAACACTTGTGAACAATCTTCCTCCTAAGGAGGCACCTAAGAGGGACTCGGACGATGGCAAGGATGAGAGTGCGTTGTGACTCAGTTAACGCATTCACGTAAAGCGTGGCAGTCAGGAAAAGGACATGGACGAAGGGTCTTTGCACTTAATTCCAAGAGAATCTCGGAGCGAGGCAAAATTCAGTGCAGTTAGTAAGGCAGCTAAACTTTAATCGCATCTGCTATGCTCAACTGGCATTTAACGTTATAGAGATGGATTTTAACTGTGGGGAAAAAGGAAAAACTCAGGGCTAGGGAGTCCATGCATGGTTTACCAAGACCTGTAATTTTGGCTCGTATCATCCAAGCACTCATTCGTTTTCCATAACTATTATGCAACAAATGTGGGGATGCTACGGAACAGCATAAATAAAGACGATTCGATAAGTTAAGCCAAACTAAACTGCATTGTGAATGGCATTGTAATAGGCACCACTTTGTTTAAGTGAACTTTTATAGGAGAGAGGCGGAAACCAATTGGGAACGCGAGTCACGTGCGCGAAGGCGATGAGGCGTTCCTCTCCACTTGATATCTCCTATTCGGCTCATCTACACCCCACCCCCCAACCCCCCCCCCTCCCGAATGCCAAATAAGTCACCTGCGACCAACTCTCTCTCGAAGTCCGAGGTTCAAGGGCAAGAGAGTAGGCAAGCAGCTCTGACACGCATATTTGGCTGTTGTTTTTACGTAATTGCAAATTTAATTGGTCTGAAGCCAAATTAAATGTAGCTTAACGCATTAACGCATTAAATCACAGGTCTCCATTTGTAATTCAGTTATTTTTTGGCTAATTTTGGGAACGCTTTCTTAACAAATAATCTGCCTTGCTTTGCGTGTCGTAGTGGCTTGGCGCTTTGCTGGACTGAACTTCATTGCGGGTCCATAATGTTGCACCATCAACGTAGTGGCGGTGCGATTTGTTTAAAAATACAAATAAAAAAAAAACATTTGGATTTGTTGGTTGAACTGCGACGGTTTCTATGCTACTTTTAGGAGCCCAAAATGTCACTGAAGCGCTTTGAGCTGATTAACGGTGCCGGGTGCGACGGGCCTCTACTGATTGGGCCGGGTGGCTTTTCCAGCTTCTTTTTAAGTTAAAGTTTCTGTGAAAAATGTTTGCAGATGGGGAAAATTTTTATTTGCTAAAAATCATGACCTTTATTATGGACTTTCTACTCGGGTCCTTCGGGTTTATGCCGTGGCATTTTTCATTTCCATTTGCAAAATCTATAAACTAAAAAAGGTGGATTGGGAGTAATGGAGGACCGTAGCAAAGGCATTAGCGGTGTCAAATTTCTGGTTGACTCTTAAGTTGAGTTGATAGCTTTGAGTTGTATTGGAAAAGATTGACAGAAGTGATTGGTGGTGATGGGAGAAAGTGGCGCCACACTTGGGGCGATTGGTATGAAGTGAGGGATTTGCAGGTGCTGGGGCTAGGGACTCTGCAAAATTAAATTGAAGGCAGCGCCAAGAGTCCCGGATACCTTGTGAAAACTATCCACTCAGTGTCTGCATCTGTGTGAGTTTATTACTGAGGCCTTGGCAAAGTCATTTGTATTTTTGACAATCTTTTCGACTGATTTTGGGGATTTTGTTAGGCAAGTCTGAGAGTGCTGTCTCTGTGGTTCCAAAATGACTTGCGTCTTTTAGCACTTGACCGCTCCCTGGGGCAAATGCTGCCGAGAATGTGAATGAGTGCAGACTGGCGCTCACTGCAGTGCCCCATGGACACGGTAGAATCTGCAGGATGCCAACAGCCGTTGGTGATGTGAGATATTATCCCATGATGGCCGAGACAGAAGGGCTCAAAACAACGCTAGATAGAAAAAGCGGCATTATGGCACGTTTGGCGTTTCGTGACACGCAATTTTGCTAAGTGTCGAGGCACTTCTCCCATCTCCATAGGTTTGCGATCCGCCTTCTCCATTCTTTCGCACCTAAACTTGAGTATATTAAACTGAAAAAGATCAGTTACTACTGGTGTTTTTGAAAAGTGAATTTTGGCTATAAAATAATTATTAAAAATCTTCTTTTGTAAGAATGTTTTAAGAGAATTCAGCCCATTTGATCAATTGAAGAATTTGCTCTTTATTCGAAACTCCTAAAGCCTCCACAGAGAGTATTGGCTGTATTGTGAGTCAAAAACACACTTAAAGAAAAATTTTTTTTTAGCGTCACTAGGCAAGAGAGGTTGCTGATTACATGTGGAAATGGAAGGAGGTGGTGAGGGGCCCAAGATTTTCGTCTTGAAATGCCTCACGAAAGGCGATTTTGCAGCAAACGTGTGCCTCGGAGGGGGTCGTGAGAGATGCGTCGCCACACTAAACAAGCATCAACGTTGAGTTGATAAGTTGTTGGATATATTTTCAAAAGGTCTACTTTTTTAACATTCATTTTACGCTTACTTCTTTTTTTTACTTTTACTGACTGACACTATCGCACTCAAGTTCCATAAAGGAATGGTAGAATGATAAAAGTGGTCCAAAACGCGAGCTTTTGTTCATTTTCCCTTAATCGGTTTCAAAGTGGCTCAGCTTCACCTTTGGAAAGCGTGGAGGCTAGAATGCCCAATTCTTTACCCCTCTTCAGCCCCTCCTTAGTGCAGTAGTGCTGCGGAGTGTCGACATCCCCTCTTGAAGTGAAGAGGTGGCTTTGTGCCCCAATTCAAAGGGACCGGAGCTGTTGGATTGGTTTCGAGGCCGTCTCGTCCATCCAAAGCGGAGTGGCCAACAGTCAAACAAACATGGCATTACAGGTTCTGCCGAAGGTCACAATTTTTCCTTAAGTCAATTTTCTTTTAGTGAAGCTTCACACTTTGATCCATCTAAGTTCAAGTATGAAGTTAAATTGTTTTTAGGGGACTTTTTTCGATGCTGAGAGAGCTTTGCATAAATTTCACTTTTTAAATACTTATTTTGGCACTAGTCTTAATTAATAGAAATTAGACCAAGTTTGGGTCAGTTTATTCAATTAACTTATTTCAGCATTTTCGTTCACTTTTAATTTGGGCATTTCTTTATCTGTGTGGACAATCGTAACTGTTGCACGCCTCTTTTTCTACATGCGAAGCCACGTGCATTAGAGTCTCGCCCCTTATGAAGATTTAATCCAGTGAAATCGAGAGATTACTTGAAGCCGTTGCTGCTTTGGTTCCCAGTGCTCAATGTCAAGGAGTGGTGGCGGTAGCCAAGTGGAATAACGTCATCAAAGGGATGCTGGAGTTGACAGTCTGATGGAGGAGTTTGGCTGGACAAGACAGCAAGTTTAGCGTTGTCCTTAAGGCATGGAGGCTTCTCGAATTCGATAGCTACTTCTCTCACCACCCTTAAAGTCGATTTTTCTGGGCTGCCTTTCAATAAGTGGGAGGGTCGACGTAGATTTTTGTTGACTTCAAAATGCACCTTCGCGTGCACCGAAGGAGTGACGTCTGGTTGAGTCGGGCTGATGCACGTCTTTGGGTTGAAATGAATGTCAGTTAAGGAAGAACCAATGGTGGGACTGCTAAAGTCATTTCCCATGTAACGCTTTTTCAGACGACAAAGGAAGTAACGACGATGCTTTATTATAAGGTTCGCCAGGGGCGGAGAGAATGGCAAATTGATAGCTTTTGTCGTCTACTGTCCTTCCTGCAGGCGAAACAATTTCCTGCTTTGTCGGCCAAAGGTTTTGTTGTAACTCTTAGCCTATCTACTGTAAGAAGAATTTATTGTGGCCCGAATCTGAGGTGGAAGAAAGATCAAAGGCTTCTTTTTAAGGTTCTTGTGGATTGCACAAAATGTTGTAGCAGAGCACCACTTTACCACCCAGAGTAGTTACGACCTCTGTATGACTCGGTTCTGAGGCTGTCAGTACCTCCCAGCTAAAGGATGTTAGAAAAGCAGAAACATCGTATTTAAAACAAAACTGCAGCAAGTTGTGAATTCTCTCCAGTCTGGACAGTGTCGACATCTGTGTTGTCTGGGTCATTGGCGCCTGTTAGGGTTCATCTTCTCTTCAGAGAATTGTAGTCGCAAGGTCATGCGAACGGGGTTATAAACTAAGATTAATTAATTAAGATTTTGCTTTTGATGAGTTATTTTACCTTCCTTTTAGATTTTAATGATTTACTTATTACAAGTTCTGCATTTCCGCTGGTGAGTCTCACTGCACTATGCAGAATGAATCAGGAGGAATGGAAGGGGAACGGCAAGTCCTCTGCACAGATGTGCACCTCCACCGAGCTGCCAGTCCTTGAAAAACCGACTCAAGCTAGTCAACCAAATAAACCAGTTTGTTGGAGCCACTTTATGTCAGCAACACAACATGTAATTTAAAGCAATTTTAAGCATTTTTTAACCTTTATGTTAGGAGTTATTTATTTGGTTACAGTCTTCCACGTTTTTACCAACCTATTGCCAGCTTCAATTCCACTCGCATATCATCCATTTGCAGGGAGTTCCCAAAAGAGTTCGATGAAATTCTAAATTATGAAGCGTTAGGGCGAGGAACTACCACGCATTGTGCCAAGCCTGTCAAGTAGCAAATCTTTCGAATTCTACTGAAAAATCTGCGAAGAAGAGGCAAAACTTTCCGTTTTTTTCCAAAGTGCACATAAATCTGCGATAGCCTGATGTCAATGTGGACTGGGAATAGTCAGCTAAAGGAAAGTAAAATGTGAAGGTATTAAATGAGAGGTGGAAATAAGAAAGAAAAAGCAAAGAATAACGCTAGAGCAATAGTAACTGTGACAGCTGGTCACTGCAAGGTAAAGTGGGCATTTAATGGACAGGACTTGCTGCAATCGGACTTAGTTCTTACAGAATAGAAATCTTGTTTTTACCAATCAGTCGTAGCTTTTGTTTTTCGTGGCCAAATGGACACACTTTCACAGGTTGGTGGAGAGGTATTGCACATACAAAGCAATTCGTCTGTCAAGACTGATCCAAACGGTAGAATGTCGCGTAGTGAGTGATTGTTTTGTTTTGGTCGCCATTGTGTGGATGTTTGACTTAAACTAACAAATGCCTTTTCTAATTATGGGGCTATCAAGTTACCAGTTAATATGCGGCCTGGACCAAGGGAAAGACTCTAAGATGGTGAAGTGGCACTCTGTTAACGACCATACGTTGTAAATATGCTGGCGGTGCCTCTGTATTTTCTTATACGCCTGATTGACCTATTAAAAACAATCTTGATAGTCCGTATGCTGTACTATCTCATTCCATCTTCTGAGGTTTATGCATAACCAGTGTGGGAAGCCGACACAACTCCCTTGTATGCAACAACTTTAGCCCTCATAATCAAGTAGCACTTGAGTTGAGCCTAGAAGTGCGGACACACTAGAGCAGTTTTCTAATATGATGGATTTAAACTTCTCGCTACATTATCCGTCGATTTTGTTGTCGCCAACACACTGAAAGTCCTTGCACCCTAGGAGGAGATGAGGAAACGATAAAGACTAGCAGTCTCTAACAAGCCAATTAACGATTCTCTTTGCCTTCACTCGATCATCCATCATTTATAAAATCGGGCAATTGTGAGCATGTCGGCTTGCATCAGTTTCATATCGGAATTCTTCGGGTTAATTCCTTTCAAGAAGTGCAAGTATATAAATTAAATTGATGTAGTTTACCTAAATTTTCTAATTAAACAGCGTTTTATTTATGCTGTCATGAATTTGATTAGTCTCATAAGGAAAAGTCAACTTGCTCATTTGTTTATGTTTATACAACAAACAAAATTGATTTGAAATGTATATAATATCATATCGTTGGGATTAGTGTTGAAAGTTACTGTTAGTTTAAGTGAAGTTTGCGACCTTCAACCGCATTTTATAGAGGCAAAATGTTATTTATGAGCTTGCCAAGCCGATGTCTTGACTGCAAAAAAAACCCATTTTGACACAATACGCTATTAACAGGGCCAAATTTTGGCGTTTTGACTTTGAGGGGTAAATTTTATGGCGCAGAGACATCGCCACATGCGATGGGAAAGTCTCTTCTAAACTAATTGCCTCAGCACTTATTATTATTATTAGGTGGCAATGGCAAATATTTGTGAATCCCACCAGTGAATAATGTTTCCTCTTTAAAACGAAAAATGCCTTGCTCTGTCAATCACTCTGCCACTGTAGCATTATTCATTAGCTGCCTGCTTTATTTAGTGTGCAACTCTTTAAAGCTAGCATTCAAGTTACATGGCAACTAGGGACTGAAGGGGAGTTATCGAGGCAAAGCGTTACAATTCCTCTCCCTAAAAGTTTTCACCTGTTTTACAAACACAAGTTATAGATGCATGCGGAGACGCGACTTTGCTATATCATTTACGAGTGGTCTCAAGGGGAGGTGTTTTGTGCATCTTTTGATTACGTTAGACAGACGCCTGTATTGTTTGGCCAGTAATTAAAGGTATACACAATCAACCGCATAGGCAAATAATTATGTAGATGCATAGGTGAACGCCCTATCGTATGCACGATTTGCCGCCTTACCACGGCAACATAAAAGCCACTTTTCATCATCAGACAGTCACTCAGTCACCATGAAGTCTAAAAATACCCCAACTTTATGGCTTGAAAAAGGTGAAGAACAAACTGGAACATCTTCATATTTATGTCAGCTGTGAACGCTGGCCGTGGGGATGGCTCCAAGTTGCTTGACCTTTTCTTTTCAGGAATGCCTAACTCTTTCATGTTATCAAAATTATTGCCTTTATCCATGGGCTACTACCGTCTTTGCGCTCTTCATTAGCCCCATCAATGCTTCTGTAAGCAAACGCCTCTCTTCTCGCCTTCCTTAACGCAGTCACAGAACCTGGTTTAAATAGACAGAATGCTATTGTTTACTGACCAAATCCAGCATTTGAATGTCACTGATGTCTCCCCAGACAGCTGACTAAAAGGTGTAATCGCATCACCTTCTGACATTGAAAATAAACTACGACAAAGAAGGCTGATGAAGCATAACTGAGATTCAGCAATGGTCGAAGAAGTTGGTCAATTTGGCCTGATTTATTCGTGCCTTTAAGGTTGCTGATAAACAACAACCTCATTGGTGACACTGTCTCCTTTCCATGGGAAGGGATCAATCCCCAAGGTGAGGAATTCCTCAAGTTCTATCCTCCTATCTCCTGCCCTTTTAAACACCTACCGACCGAGACAAACGAATGCCCATTAAAGGATAATAGAATGTCTTGTCATAAAATTGCATTTCTTCTGACGAAGTGGTCCTATATTGTGTAATTATGCGATAATTTGGTTGTTTAAGGAGTGTCAGATGATCGTCGTACTCATTACGACCTGATAGTTGTCAATTTGTTTGCTTCCTGTTTCGATGTAGAGCTGTGCCCTCACTAAACCTCATCTGGTATACCTCAGCCATCTCAATCATAATTAATGCGTTTGGCGCGGGTGATAAAAAGACATCTTTGCTGGGTATGAATTGTTCTGCCTTAAAAAAGGCTTCGCTGAAACGAAAATTGGTCGATCTTCACTGCTAAATGCCAAGCTTCTGCCAGTGAGTTTATTAACAAGCCTGTCTTGTGACTACCTCACGTGAAGCTGCAGCACATCAGCGTATTGAAAGAAGAAATTTAAACCTCAAGTATCCCATCAAACAAATGCAGAATCAATCGGGGTGGGGATAGGTGCATGGAGTGGAAGGTCCGCAGGGACCGTGTCCCCATTGTTAAATGAAGTTAGGGTACAAAGACAGATTTGAGCTCAGAGTAAGATACCTTGTTGCTGAATGGATTTCAGAAGATTCCTTTTTTTTAAAGCGTAAATAAGTTTCCGCTTATTAAAAGAAAAGGCGGGTAAATCATAGTTTCCTTAATCTCCTCTCCCTTCTCCTATCCCCGATCCCAGTGCAATTCTTGATCATTAGTGGTTAAATCAAATGCCCCATTTGGTGAGGTAAATGACAGCAACTACGCCCAGACCATTTCAGTTTCCAGGTTCGAATGGTAAAACATACATTTTTCCCATCTCTTAGTTGCGTTACAACTCTGTCCACTGACTTAACGGTGACTTTTTAAAGGCAGGGAGTAATTGTGCGTGAGGGCTTACTTATTCCGTCAATGATTGATCCAAGAAGGACAGAACATCACTTCGGATTCAAGACCTATGTTTAGTGATTACAAAACAGAGGTATCGAATGCAATAGAGAGGAAGACCTTTACCACATGGTGAAGAGGTTTTAAGAGAGGATTGTGAAATTGCAGCCACCAATTCAAGGGTGTTTGGGGGTGACGTTGCTTGATGACGCAGTCGTCAAGTCCCACCCCCTTCCAATCCTTTGAGTATTCACAAAGATGTGCCCAACAGGCTCCCAATAAGGCTGCAATATCAACCCATCCTGGTGAGGGCAGTACTCATGTCAGGGGACATTAGCACTGCTCCCTTAAGCCGCCGAAAAGAGAGTCCAAATGGCAGTGCTCTTGAACAGCCCTCAAATCTTTCAGGATCATCGCAAAAACGTATCTCCATTAGCTTAATCTAGCTAGATGGAAACATCGTCCCTTGGATGGCAGAGTAATCGAGCGAGTGAGCAATGCTAAATGTCGAACTGTTTGTTTTTTGTTATAATAGAGAAAAGGACTCCCTTCTAAGAAGTACCCAAAGGACCTCGTGCATAATTCAGGCTAAATAAAGTTCTACGATATACTGTGCGATTTTTCATTAAGAACTTTAAATCGGTTCTCTCCTTTGATGAACTAATTGGAGACATTGAACATTCTGACCATCCAGGAAGTGTTTGCGTTGAAAAGCGAAGGCAGAGGAGCAACACCACCTTTGGTAGGGAAAAGTCGAAGTATAATGTAGAAGTAAAAGGATGAAAAAGAAGTAAGCGTACGACTTGCCTGATTAAAGGCTTTAAGTTTGCAATTCATTTCAAATCTTATCAAGGACAGTTGATACTACTTAAATGGCATGGGAAATAGGCGAGTGCTGATACATGGTAGATGTATCGCCTGTCCTCAGTCAGTTGCAATCCAAGCGAGATATTAATGAATCGCAGGAAACGTTTACTAGGTCGACATCTGATTGGCCTAACCCAACGTGAATAAATTTTGAATTTGAAAATGGCAATTTTTGATTGGCGCATGCCTTAAGGTCACTGAAATTATCCTCTCGCGGTGTTTATTTGTGTACTGGAGAATGCAGTGCAAGAAAGAGTTAAAAGAGCCATTGAAACTACCATTTACGCGAGGTTATGGAGCTATTATTAGCAAATTTTTGAGAAACGTCATCGTTTTTATCTCATTGTTTGAAAAAAAACCAACGATAGTAAAAATAGTTTCTTTAAAATCTGTTGCCTAAAATTTCCCATGTTCATACATTATACAGTGCAGACAGAAGCGTCAGTTGTTATTCCCTCTCCAACCGCCTTATGCCGTATCATTAATTCACTTCTGTCCCGCAACACTCGGTCCCTTACTCTGCTCGCATAAACCAACGTCAGTAAAACCTAAATGACTTGATGTCCTCCTTTACTACCTCGTTTACCTTTGCTAAAAAGGAAGTGTATTGAGGGAATTTTCTCGATACACTTGCTGAGTAGAATCTCAATATAGTGGAGCGTTTGGAGGATAATTGCGGCCCTCAAAAGCGAAACTAAGATCCCGTGTAAGTGGTGGGATTTTTGAAGAAGTGTGCACCGTGATGGAAGTAAATAAGTAGATTTTTGTGCATCTCTCTATGCATTTGGGAAAAAAAATGTGAGAGAAAGTTCTCACGTTCCCCAAATCATCAGTCATCCAGTTTTGAGACGCCCATAACTTAATCCTGTGTGGATCCAGAGAGTATTCAAGTCGAAGTCGAGGCAGTAGCATCTCCAAATGATAAATTTTCTTATGAATTATCCAGTTGGCACAGTCATGTCCTCGTAAGTCAACTCTAAAAGCAAAATCTTCCCGTCTAAAGGATTCCCTTTAATTGAGGGTACTATTTTTTATTCTTCCTTGGTGGTCACGAATAGTAGTTAATTAATTTTCTTAATTATTTTGCTATAATGTCATTTGCTTAATTCATCTGCTAATTGAAAGTGGTTTGTAAGGTGGGAATACAATTACACCGTTTGCTTTCCCGATGGGCAGCGTGGAATTTTTATAAGTTTTTAAATCAAGACGGAAATATAAAATGTTACTCTTTGGAAAGGAAGAGGGCAAGAAAGGCACACATTACCGATGTAACTTGATCCTCGCCGTCTGCGATAACCTTGAGGGATGAAGGCCGTGCTGTGCTGTCGCACCTTTATGGAGGCTGTTGATTCCCTCACATCTAGTCTGTCGAGTCTGCATATGGATAAACAAGTGTTCTTTCTTACCGTATTACTTCCAGTTCTCGTTCTCTTCCCGAAAGTCTGATGGTTAGCCCTCCAACCTCTCACACCCAAAAGCTGACGTAGTACGAACTGCTTAGCGCCACTGTTGCTGAATTATGTTTGAAGTAGTTTAAAGTAGTATTTTTTTAAATAATTAACATATTTGTCTTGATGGAGGGCCTTCATCTTGCATTAGCCAGGTAAAATTTACATCCATCAGTTCCAATTCAGTGGGCCTTTAAATAATAGGAAACTTAACTTTTTATCCCTCCTTTGTCCACTACTTCCTACTTCTGTGGAAATGTTTAAACACTTTTTCTAAGAGGCCATAGACGCACCGAGAGCTCATGGCTAATCAGAAGGAACCGTTTTCAGGCGCAAAGTGGTAGAGACGCTTAGAGCTTACTGCCTTAGAGGAGGAAGTAATGCGAGACAGGGGAATACGATTTCGTTAGTGGGTTAATAATTCATTGTAAAATGATTGCTTCCGCCTGGGAGAGAGGGAGAGAGAGAGAGCGAATGGAAACAAGTAAGTAAAACAACTCGTAATTAATTCATCATTGGATAGCTTTGCTCAGTGTCAAGGAGACCCAATAATTCCACCTTTTTTGGGATTGTTAAATGGATGTGTCGACCTGCGGGAAGAACAACTGCAGCACCTATTTCATAATGAATGATGGAGAAAAGGAGAAGGTTGTTAACAAAAAAGGAGTTGGATCCACTAGTAAGGCAGGAGGAGGAAAGATAAAGTGAATCGGAACAGCTTATTTCCTTTTCCTTTTTAAACCAATCTGATTTTTTGTGGTTTTTTGTACCATTGATCTTTGGTGTGTGTGGTATCAGGTATGAGAATCTTTCCCCATTTCATAAAAAGTGCTTGTCTCTACGCCATTCCAATCATTCGCCACGATGTCATAAATTAGACTGTGTGGAAGCGGGTCTGCACTTTTGTAAACCGCTTCACCAATGCTAGCATGCCGACTGTACAGCAGTAATGTGGCGCTGTTGTCCTAGCTGGGCTTCGCCTCCCCTTAATTGCCCTTCCCTTCGTCCTCTTCCATCATCTGTAAAAATGTGATGGTTGGCGCAAATGGGCGATTTAACTTTGTTACTGATTCCCGAGTTTAATGAGTGTACTTTTAAAGTTCTCCCATCTTATCGATGCGACATGCACCATAATGACGAAGCCAAATTTTGTAGCTCTTTGTGGCACAAAATGTTTATTACTTCTTATCTCTGTGCTTTTATCATGGCCTCTATCAACCCATCCATTAAACTGTCTCCTATCCAGCTCGTAGCTCATCCATCTCTATGCCAAACCATGCACGTGACCGTCAGCATTGCTAACCTCCGACTCCACAACACGTCACCTTAGCGAAGTCCACATGACCTCAAGTGATATTCGCAGAACGCAACTTGATCCCAAAAGGTGTTGCTTGGTTGATTTGCGCACACTTTAATAAATCGGCACTTTAGATTGTGTGTGCCTGTTGTTTAGAGGACAAAGCGAAGGTGATCGATGCCATCAGTGCCACATTATAGGTGTAGTGCGCACATTTTCTCTCTCCTTCTGTCTGTTTATCGCGGTAGATGAGGCAGTAGAATTGCAATGGGAGGTAGACGAGGTTGGCAATTAAGGTGAAAGGCAGGAGGATGGAGTCGCTCGATGGAAAACGTCAGGCATTCAAAGTTGAGGGAGGCCAAAGAACTGGAGAGTGAACGAACTGGTGGTCGAGCGAAGGTTTCCATATTTACACTTTCTTTCAGACGAAAAAGTTATCTTCTTAGGCATTTTATGGAATGAGCCGGAGACTAGAGAAGTCGTCAATTTTCCCTGTTTTTATACACCAACTTATGTCAAAGTGTCCAACAAATCTATGATTTACAGCTGCCTTTTGTCAAACTTGCTAAAGGCCTTGACAACTGATGTGAGACTTGCCAGCCAGACTTGCCAGCAGCCACTTTAAGTACCTCCTTCGTCTATTAAACTTTCCATAATGATTCTTTCAGCACAATTTTCCCCTTCTTTTTCACTCTCTTCTCCCATTGTTTAACAGGTCCACATCATTTTGTGCCCTGTTTTCTGAGAGCAAAAAGAAAGGGGGTAGATTTCCCACTTTGCACTTGTTTTTGTGCTCACCGGAAGACGCTCAAGTTAAAGAGTTAAATTCCAACACTTCCTCATCAGCTTTAACTTACTATCATTGAAAAATGATGTGGAAAAAAATGTTTGACAGGCAGTGATGACCAGTGGTCGTCTCAAAAGTGACCACACCTATTTGGTAAACTGCCCCTTCTCACTTGTCTTAGTGCTGCGGCTGAATGGACTGACACGAGATAAACTCTGACTCACTATATTTTGTGCTTTCTCTGCAGGAGTTGTGTAAAAATCGGTACACGATGGAAATGAGATTCGTTAATTGCCTCTGTCGACTAATCCTTGTAACTGCGGAAGCCACAACGGAAGAGCTATTTCTCTTTAGCCACTTTCATTATTTGTATTGCGCTTGTCCATTAACATTTCAGGCGGTTTACCTCTTACCCAAGAATTGGTCACTTTGTCAGCTCCGCAGTTCCTCACAACTACTTCTACCCATCGGTAAGGCTTAAAGGACTCCTAAGGACAAAGAGTAGTTGGAATCGGAAAGAGTCACCATTGGGAAGGAATCGTTTAATATGCCACTAAAGCAAGATTTGCTGCCAATTTTTAATCCCAAGGCAAAGGCACTGAATAAAAAAAGTCGTTTCTGCTTTACAGCTCATCCAGATTAGCGGAAAACGTTGAAGGGGATTGGTGTCATGTGCTTGAACTGTACTGCATGACTGAAAAATTCCACTCCCCCATTCTTTTACCTACCCACGCATTTACTGATCCGTCCGTCCATTCACCCATCGATTTCCATGTCCACCATATTACTCAATTTTCTATCAATTATAAATTCTTCCATTCGCCAGCACATCCACTCCCCATGCGCATTCATTCGTCAGCAGTAGCGGATCTGTTTGTCCAAGTCAGAAGTGCTCATCAAAACGATTTGCTTAAAAGAATGAATCTGTGGGGCCTCCTGGATTTTAAAGATTACTTTGAATTCATGGTCAGTCTTTTGTAGCCCTGGACACCTAGCCTTGTAGAGCTGGTGTCATACAAGCGAAGATTTTTCGTAATTGTGCAAAGGAGGGCTAATCAGCTTGCAAACTTGCCCATCCGTCTCTTAACCTAGTCAAAAATCAAATCACCCTCAAATCACACTCTTTAGGAACAAAATTTATGTGTATGCGTGTTTAGCGGACCAGAAGCATGAGAGAAATAACTTTAGTTATCAATACTACTTAAATAGTTTGTTAAGTAGGCTGAAATTGTAGATTGAAAAGAACAACAGAATTAGGATGGAATAAAGCTCTACAGTTCTATTCTTGTTCTTCATAGTATTTAGATAAAGGAATGCAAATGCAATCGAATAGGAATATTTGTTGCAGTGATTAGAAATGGCTTAAAAAACAACGGCTCATCAAATGTACCTGAGTGAAATGACGACGGCAACGGGTCCCAGAGCGCTACTGGCAAAGTTGATTATTTTCGTTTTCATTTGAATTTGTGGTCTTCTGAGCCATTACTTTTGTGTAGTGAACTTACGGATTTTCACATCATGCGCTGCCTTTCCAACACCTCCGTCAATCAGGTCTACTTTTGCGGGATAGACAAATCCCATGCAAGGATCTTCAACATTCCGATGCTACATTTCAGTCACTTTTGCTGTAGTTGTCATGATAACTACCAGCAGGCTGCTAAGTTGTATATCCTTTTGTTCTTCTCCCCCCCTTTTTAATAACTCCGACATTCTAACCTCCCTTGGGAATGGCAATACTCTTCCCCACACTCCTGAATATGTTTTTTAAAACACCACTTTTCCCTTGTTACCTAAACTAAGTAGAATGCTTAAGCTGCTCAATTCTGTTGCCTACTCATAACCACTAGCAAAAAAAATTTTTAAACTTATTTTTACTTAGCGTGTTAATGCTTGCAAAAAATGACGATGAATAATATTCATTTGTATGTTTATGGGTCCACTAGAATGGCCTACCCTGTGACAGGGAATAAAATTGTTTCCGTTCTTCCCTTTTATTCCCAATTCCGCTCGTTCCTCCTTTATGGCTTCAATTTCGGAGCAGTCGAGTGTTTTTTCCCCGTAAAAAAAGCAAAGGTAAGGGTGTGGCAATTTTTGTGTGGAATATTTGTCCTTCCATTTTGTGCTCCTCAAAACTGTTACGATTGTTTAATGCCTGTGGTCTTCCAGGTGATGAGTTCTTGTAGGAGAACATTGCGTTTAATGTTTTAAAATATAAACGCCAATGAGTCTTTACAAACAAGCTCAGTTAAAATGGAAGCAGAAAAAACGACAGGATACAGAAGAGTGCTTCAGATGTTAACTCTCCGATCTCGCAATCATTTTACAAACGCTTTTGAAGACGTCGGTGGAACTTAAGGCACCGACTTTCATGCGTCCATTAGGGCGTCTTAGCGAGTACCTCTTCTCCATTCTCAATTATAGTCTTTTTTTGTCAAGGGTCGAGTAATCGCCCACCGCTTCTTAATATTTTTGTTTTATGAGTGAGTGGGGGGAGTCAATAAGTTGCACGGTTTTCGTCTAAAAGACGCCCACAATTTTTTTTTCTGTTTATGGCGAATGGGTCGAAAGAGAGTGCCCCCAGGAAGAAATTGTACTGGGAATATTTTGTCCGAAAAAAATCAGATGGAAGACAAAAAGAAATTGCCAGTGTGAGCGAGCGACTTTTTTATTGGGCAAACCTAAGGCAACGTCCGTAGCACCTCCACACTCGAAATATTTGTGTCCATCTCGCCCTGCTTTACTTTTATTACCTCTCAATCATGCAGTGAGTCCTCCAATTTGTTAATCAAGCCGATTTTAGGGTCTGACTAGACCTGATACAAATAATTCTGTTCAACAGTATAAAAAGGATGCTGTGATCCCAAGGCGTTGACACAAAAATGGAGAAAGCGGTGCTAAAGAAAGCACCCAATCTTCCAGCCCCAACAGTTGTAAGACCTCCGGTGAAGGTGCCTTTACTAACAGTCGCCTCAATTGTGTCCGTTGTAAAATGCATTAAATTTAGAACATTAGCCTCTTAGGGTCAGGAAAAGCCTGTAGTTATGCGCTCCTCTCAGTGGTGAGAATGGTTTAGACCGTAAAAGTAAAGGCTTGTCTAAAGCTTAGAAATACAACTTAATTTTATTTGTTGTTGGCTCTGCCCTTTACACTCTTGGCAGGACAATTGGAGTAGACTTCATGGCAGAAGGTTACAAACTTGAAGAATTTTGGTGGTAGATGCAAAATCGCTTTAAAAAAGGAAACAAATGGGTTTCGGGTAGTTTTTACCAAGAAAACTTTCACCTACTCTTAAGTGCCTTTTAAATCCTCCTTTCAGTCGTCAAAGGAGGTGACAGGTAAGTAGAATGGTAGAAAGTGTAGGACAGTTCAGTTAAACAACAATGAAAACCAAAATTTTCAAAAAGTGATTTTCATTTGGCCCCCGTAAAAGTACTTTTTTCGGTCGTTTAAGTGCTTCCGCACGACGCTGGGCGCGTCCTTCAGTCCATCTACGTTGCCTGCTGCCCTGGGAATTGCGCCCCTTGAGGGTGTAACGAAAATCTCCCCTCTTTTTTCATTCTTTTTTGCCGTTTTAGACTATTTTATGGAACAACTGTGGCGTTTACCTTTTTTAAGCTTCCATATGCCGTTATTTTGCACAAAATTTAATTCACATTGGAACATTGCCTTTATATTGTTATGTTTTCTGCTCCCTTTAAAAATAAGCATTTAAAAAGGACCTTAGATGGGGTTAGGGAGACGCATTCCTTCATCTCCGGTGGTAATGGACAACCGCTGACCTCACGTTCACTTCTGGCCGTTGTCGCATTGTCTTTTCTGTGTTTGCTCTGCTAAAAGACGGAAGCTAGTACGTCGGAACTGTGACACCTAGAACAATTGCGTTTGGGTTCCACCTTACCTCTTATCCACCGGCACACACACACGGACGCAAAAAAAGGAGGAAAATAAACAATGGGACATTCCCTGTCTTAATGTTGTTATGCGTACCGTCTGCTGCCCTGCCTCACATTACAATCCTGCGATTTTCGATCTTACAACAGAACTGACGTTGGTAGTCTTTGAGGTCCTGTGCCCTAAAAACATTTCGCGTCACCACGACAACTTTATGTCCACTACTGAGGCGCATAAGTCCTTAAAAAATGCCAGAAAATCATAACGTCTTCGATAAAAAGTTTCAGTTAATAATTTGCCACCTGACACAACATATTATCATAAATTTTTATGATGCTAGCAGGCACCGAGGCACCGCCCGTCCCTTCTGCTCGCTCAACGACCTTATGGAAGGCGATGGAGTCTCCACCTTGGCCATTTGGCAGTCTTCTCTCTTCAAATGCCTAAATTCTCCACCTCTTCTCGAGGGCCCCACAAGGCGTACTGTTTACGACGACTCATCGCATCTTCTTGACGTTTTATAGAATTCGAAAAAAGGGAGGACAAATGGACAAATTCAAAAGGAAACAAGTTTTAACTAGTCTTTGCTTTTCGTTTCTGAGGGTTTCTAAGTAATCCATCTGGACATTTTATTTCATCAAACATCGTAATGCTTTCGAGGATTGAAAAACTACCCAAAATTGAGACGGGTGCTTTACTTTTTTATTTGCATAATAGACGGCTTCGTTATGTTGCCTGAATGTGACTAAAGTATGTTCTATAGAAAACTTTTTATCTATGTTATATTACTCTGTAAAAGGCGAAGGTGGAGATGGAAGGACTGAATTGCATGGCAAGGTAGGCGCTTGGTAGGTCCACTGTCCTCATCCTTTATCGTCATGGTGTCAAGTTGGCAGAAGTTGATTACATTGTGGATGAACTTGTTGGTCCTTAGAATTAATGATAATAATAACACTTCCACAAATTGGTTGACGACTTCACTCCCATCAGGAGGCGAGAAACCATGTGCTTGTCCCAGGCACGATGATTGTTGTGAAGAGGTGTAAACAATTTGGATCCTTGTGTTACACGAGTAACGCACTTTTGATTTGTGACGTGATAAGCCTTCCAGGTACGTTAAAGTTCGTGAATATTTTTTGCAGTCGAGGCATTCATAATCCACCACTTTGCAGTCTTCGCCTTACAAGGTCGGGTGCAATTGTTGTTATCCCACCCCTGTGGACAAAACCCTTTCACTGGAAAGCGTATGTCGAAGGGCGCACACAGGTTACTCAAACTCCCAACTTAACTTAATGGTGTTCCCAAGGTTTCTTAAGCTTGTATTTTCCAAAGTCTCTTCAACCACCGAAAATCGTCGGTAGTGGACAGGGAGGATTTATGGAGGACTTCTTTGTGGCAGAATTCCCGAGGTCATCTGTGAGGTCCAATGTTACCATATGTGGTGACCCGCATTGGGGTCACGCAGATTTGGGCGCATCACTACCAAACTCCGTCTTCTTTTTGTAAAAAATTGTATAAAGATGGAGGAATGTAGAACAAAGAATAGTGGACAGGAATGTGTTCATTCATAAAGTGCTTTGAAGGTGGCTAGAATGCAGCGCTTGGATTGTTGGGGCAATTTGGAAAGTCTTGCTAAATACAGAACAGTGCCACTTTAAAGAATTTTAAAGGTATAGCAATCGTTCCATAAAATGAATAAAATGTAGCCGAAAATTGTTGTTGTTTTTTTGATACCTTTAAATAAGGTTAAAAATTTTATGCTAAAGAGACAGTGCAACGTGTGGGGTGTCAAAGATCGCGAGATCTCTCCTTCCTCCAACCTACCCCTTCGTAAACCATAGTACTCTTTGGCACGCGATATGAGGTCGTGAGTTCTGAAGTCACGCCCACCCCTGTCATTGATGGATTGTCAGCTTTCTTTTCCATCATCTGAGCATGTCCGACTCAAATGACCTTTTGACCTTCCTCCATTTATGCATCCAACTCCGGAAGAGTTCAAATAATCAGCACAGGCGATGCATTTACCAAGAATTGATTTTCTCATTGTTTTGAACAGTAAGAGTTTAACTATCTAATCAGTCAGTCATCGGTGTTAAGCTCATGGAAATGACATGCGTGTAAACGCTGAACGCCACTACCTCTCCTATCCTGAAAGTTCTCTCTCTCAAACGTCCACCTGCTGTCAGTCTAGACAGCCAGCAGTGACATACGCATACATACACACGTCATTAGGAGAATGACATTCATTGCAGTGACGCTTTTAAATTTCAGTGGTTCCTGAGCAGGGCGAAATTTTCCTTACAATAGGTTTCACCACTGCACAAATTTAACAGTTCAGTTTAGTCGAGTAGACGAAATTGAATTGTTGCCGTAAAGTTGCCCTAATCCCGATGTGTTTATGCAATGACAGGAGGGACTTCAACGTTCGTAGAAATCGGTAGTGACAATCGCGCAGCCATTTTATTAAGGTTAATCCATAATCCTCTTCACCAACTTCCTTCCACTACCTAATAAAATTAGTACTTTTTTCTCCTCACCAATTCCCTCGACAAGGTTTTTTTGGCTATTCACTCTTCCTATCAATAAAATATTTTTTTCAATTTCCGGGGCAAAATACGGTTTCCCTTCATTAAGAAGCCCCGGGGATTTGGAGCTCAGTGTTCTGTCCCTGTCGCTTCCTGCAGATCAAATCAGAAAAAAGCGCTTGTCTCTTGGCGAGGACAAAAGAACAGCGTCCTCGAAGAAATAAACCCTCAAATTTGATAAAGTGAAGGGGAGAATCAGGAGAGGGGAAAAGATGTAACTCATTTGTCCTTGTACTCTCCATGACACTATAATAGTTCCCAACGGGAAAGCTAAAAGACTTGGCAAGTTGGTTGAGAGCAGATACAAACAATTAAACCACATCATAGCAATTGCTTATTCCCGTTCACTCCAGTTGGTGAAGCGGTTCTCGGCGTAAGGAGCGCTCCAGCAGAGGTGGTGCGTGGTCATGGCATTACCAACCGCCTAGTGAAGGAAGACTAACCACCTGCGGATACTGTTTGTATACCGCTTGACGCCGACAACTAAAGGCGTCGGCGATACCACGTGGCTAACAAAATGACCCAATTGTGGCAAGATTCTTAAGGTGACCAAATCTTTCAAAGGCATTCATTAGTGAAGCTTGTGGTTGTGTGGAATGTGAACTGTGGGATCGTTCTTGCATTCCACAGGTGCCAGTTAACTGCTGGACCAGGTTTGTGTGCAGCAATAGGAAACCAAATAGGTAGTAGACAGTTGACGTTTTTAAGCGCAAAATATAGAAAAAAAGATGATTTCGGGACAGAAAATTCCAAAAATGACTTAGCACTTTTCTCAATTTTTTTTGAGTTGCCAGCAAACGGTTAGGAGGAGAGAAGAGGAAGCATCAGCACACTCACCGCTACCACAGACTATTATTCGAGGGGGCCATTGAAGGCCTTCCAAATATCTGTCGAACTCGCTCTTCCCCAATATCATCAGTGCACTGCCCAGAGAAATGTTTAAATAAGCCTCCAGATCGCCCTGTTAGTGTCAAGGTATCCTCGGTCGGCATATGTGACAATCTTAATATCTAGTTCATGCATTCTCTTCTGATGTAAGACATCGACCTCCATCCCCGCGGAAGTGTAGGCTATGGTGCTTCCTTCCTCAATAAAGCAGAAGCAACTAGAAAGAGAATATTTATTCAGTTCTCTACTTCAAATCAATCTAAGGTGGCCTCAAATTCCGTGATATTCTTCCTCTCCTTTTCTTTTCTAGCAAAAAAAAAAGAAAAAGAAGAACTCAAAGTAATAACAGCAGGAAGAGGGAGGCGGAGGAGGAGGAGGAGGAGGGGAAAATTAGGCAGTGACAATACGAGGCAAATGTGAAAGGCTTTTCGTTTTTTAGTGTACATAAGCAATCGTGTGTGCATGAAGAGAAAGAGCAAAAAGGAGAGGGTGGAGAGGGGACAAGAAGGAGGGACCAAATTAAAAAGATTAGCATGCGGATTTGGACATCAAAAATACATATGCAGTTGGACGCTGAATTCTTCATAAGTAGGTGGAGAGTTGATTTGGGTTGTCAATTTTCCAGCTGTAGGGTGGACCTCACTTTGTGTGTTCGTCTATGCATCCACGAAACTGCGCCCTACCGCCTCCTCCTCGAGGAGTTGTCAAATATAGAGACAAATAAGAAGGAAAAGGCAACAAGAAAGGTAGCCTGATTTGATGATCAAAGAAGTGAATGGATGAAGGAACCGATGATCGAGTGAATGGGGTTAAACAGTAGTGTTCTAAATTAATAGAGATCAAGACGTCGTTTTAAATCACTTTTCTTCCATTCTGGTAGGCGTTGGAATGCCGTTTTGGGCATTTTAAAAAGGCGCTCAAATTCTTCCCTGGAAAGGTACTCCTCCCGGTGCCTTCCGTCAATACCCTTCAGGTTGGCCTCTGAGGAGAGCTTTAACTGGTCATATGAATAGACCTAAATTGTGGAAACACAGTCATTTACCAGCTTCTTTTTACCCTTAACCTAAAAAGGTCAGCTGCGGAAATATGAAGAGAGGAAAGAGGATGCGATGGGCGGTAGAGACGCATTTAATTACCCCAACACTGTGACGCCGGACTTTAAGCATGTCATTTTAACTTTTTTAGAGGTCACAAAAAGCCTTACTAATGTTAAAGAAATTGGCACTTTTTAACGCCAGAAGGCGAGAATAGGCGATAGAGTGAGTTGAGCCTTCAGGAAGAGAGGGGAGGGGAGTGTGTTTACCATACGCATGGATGGGTGGAAAGGTCCAAGAGAAATGAGAGATTTCGACTTTACTTCATTCTGACAGACTTCGCCTAACCTGTCAAGTCAACCATGTAAAACCGAAAAGGTGGTAACGATGCACCTTTTTTCCCTTCTTACTGTAATTGATGATGCATATCCAACCTTCTCAATTTCTTCTGCGGTTAAGAGGCGAATTCGTCACTGTGGTGCCAAGTGACCAACGGTGCAGAACCTTTCCTTAATAGTATTCATCCCACTCAAACCGCTCTTAAAAATAACTGCTAAGTCAAATTGACTAAGAGCGACTGCAGTAAGGCTCCCGTGAGGAAGTGAACTAGTAAATAACTTGTAGACTGACGTGGCGTAATACCTTCTGCTCTTGACATTGTTGTGACTTGGTTGGTCGCAACCAGCTCTGAACATCCGGATATTCATCATCCAGAAGGGCAGTCGATCCCCCTCTAGCAGTGGAGCGGGCATTCTCGGAGGCCGTTCGAGCAGCCCTCCAACCATTTGTAGTACTTATCGCTGCAGTTGTTGTTGGACGTCCACGAGAGAGCTCAAAAGAAGTGCCCCCGAGATAATTGTAATTTCGAGGAGCAACTGGACGCAGACCCGAAATTGAGGGCGGTGGAAGGCCACCAGTGAGAGTGGTTGAACGCGCTCGGTGGGTGCCCTGAACCGCTTTTGATGTTATCGAAGGTTGCGTTAGTTGTACCTCCGTGGTACCCACCACACCGTTCATCGAAAGTCCTGAGGTGGCTGCTACCAAAATAAAAGGGTATTTTCTGCAATGAGTTGTTCAAAAGGACTGTATTCCAAAACCTTGCATCGCTCACATTACAATCCCTTCTTTGCGTTGCCTATTCCCTACCTGATTCCCTTAGGAGGTGGAAGGACTCTGGTCGAAGAGATAGTAGGTCACATGCCTCGCTCACTGCACCCAACGATGGTTCAAAGATCACCAAGAACGCTTCCTTCTCCATCTCACAAGCAAATTTTGCAGAAATATGATGCTTCATGGCATTTTGTGTGAGGAAAACGTTCTTGTGCCTCTTTTTAGACAAATTTCAGGTAAAACTGTGATCCAGCTGGGAAGCATTGTACATGCAACCGACCACACATGCACAAAAGAATGCCTTAGATGCCTTGAAATTCCTAAAAACCAAATTTATTCAAGTTCTTATATTTAAAGCAACCTTTTTCCACTCTTGCTTTACCAATCCATGCATTTAATTCAATGGTTAATCCAAACTGAGGCATTACTTCAACGGTTGCACACACGAAGAGGAAGTCTTTCCAGAGTTCTTTAACTTTGACTGTTCGATTGCACCGTCGATTGTTGAAAGCCAAATTCATACGGCTGTTGTGGTTGCCTCATCTGAGAGATTGACACTATAAAGCGTGGTGAATGTTTCACCATTTCCAAATGCTTATGACTAAATTGGACATTATAAAACGGTCAATCTATTCCTACTTTGGGTAAAACAATTGTTTTGAGCCGCATTAATGGTAGTGAGTTTTGCCTGAGGAAATTGCAGAATTTCAAAAAAGGCGACAGAACAGACACGCTAGTGTTATGCATTAAGATAAACAGTCCCGTCAGGAGACTGGACCGAGAGAGGGGAGGGAGAGATGGAAAAATTCTGCTCTCAACTTATGAAATGTCGACTGGAAGTCCGAGGCACTGCGGAAGACGAGGTCCTGGAGGCCACCTCTCTCTCCCAACTAAAGATGGCAAATGCACTTTTTCAATGTCTGCAGCAGGTCTGAATGTTACGCAGTTAAATTCGCACAATTTCCCATCGCCTTCTTCGCTCCCAGGGCAACAATGCGCACATGAAGAATAAAGTGACAGGTTGAAGCAGTCAAGATAAGAACAAAAACGACAACAACAACCATTTTATCTCTCGTCTTCTCCCTTTTTTCACGAAGATACGAAAGTGCAAAATCTTTTTAACTATCTCCAGAATTATTCCCTTTTTAAAAACGGAATATTTGATCAGAAATATATCTTAATGGCTGGGACAGTTTATGGATGCTTACTCTCCTTCCAATAGCCTCTTCTTCAAGACACATCCGCTTGTAAAAGATGTCCACTGCAACCGACGCGAAACGCTAGGCAAAGTCAAAGAACTCACACGAAAAGCCTCCATTCCTGGAATCACTCAATGGGCCAGAAGCTGTGTTGGCTGGAAGAGTTCTCGATGTGTTGGACGCAAAGATCTTGCGCTGTGCTGGCGACAGTGTAGATGACCATGGTGGCAGGGTGGCAGTGGAGGCAACACCATTCACCCCTCGTGGAAGGCTAACTGGACGCGAGGAGAGAATGCCCGAAGTGTAGCCAGGTCGAGGAACTGTCAAAAGTGTAAAACAACAAGGAGAGAAAAAAATGGAAAATGAACGCACCACTTCATTGCTTTTCCTTGAGTGAAGTAGAATTTTGGATTAAGTGAACGCTCTAATTAGTCGAATGATTTTAAGATGACCGTCATAAAAGCTTGAAACAAAGGTTAGAGCATGCAGGTAAGGGCAGCAAAACAATGTAGGACAAAGAGGGCAAAGAAGAGGACGAATGGGTGCCTTAGATGAAGTCAGACAGTTTCTGCTCGCCCAAAATCGTGCTAGATCGAGAGGCTCCTACAAGTAATAAAGGAAGTATATCCTCATCATGAAAACGGATTGGAGTAGCGTCCGATGAAGTGAAATTGGCCGACAATTCTCGACTCACAGCTTTTAGTGTGAATTTAGGAAAAGTATTAAGTGTGTTAGCCAATCAAACAAAAAGGGCATTCAATTAGAGTGCATTTCTTGGAGAAAGGGAAGAGGCTGTGGAAGAGGAGGAGCTAAATGACCGGATGCTGTTTTCGTAATTCATTTTGATGCTTAAGATCTGAGACACGAAGCATGAGGTTATGTGTGGCGACTTCTTGAAAAGTTTTGCCCTCAAAGACCTACCAATTGCGGCTTCCTCGGACATATGGAGTGGATCAGTAAGAGGTGGGTGGCTATTGAAGCGCCAAAATCGCTCCTCCTAACAAGCCACGAGAGATAAAAAGGACACAGACAGTTTTTTTAATTTTCTTGCCGTTTGTTGAGTCTTGGCATATGACAGTCACTTTCTCGACTTGCACAGCGTCGAATAACACATTCATCATCTAGTTTAAAAATCTTCTGAATATGCTTATTGCCAGAGAGGTCTCTTCAACTCCAGCACAACACACATTCGGTTCATAAAGAGTCACACACAAACCCACGCACAAAAGCCTTTACAAGTTCCAATAGATGATTGAATCGAGATACCGTAGGAAAAAGCGGAAACGGTTCGATGCTTTTTTTTTGATCACATGGTAAAATACCACTTCTTTCCATCTTATCCCCCATGTCAATGTCACATGTCACTTGTCAAACCAATTTAACTGTATTAGAAGGCCTTTCAGCGGCAAAAAATACACTACTTTTTTTGCTTTCAAATATCAAACGATGAGGAATTATTCAGTGAATACAAAGTTTTTCACAGTCATTAATCATCGGAGGGTAAGTCGTCCACACTGTTTCTCAACCCAAACAGATAGAGAGGGGAAGAGGTGGAAGAGAGGGAGGAGGGAGCAATCGGAACATACTCATGCAAAGGCAGGGAGGAACAGGAGAGCGGAACAAGGAAAGAACTACACACACGCACACACAGAGCGCAGATGTGAGTTATAACAAGCACGCAAGCGTCAGTAGATGGACGGGCGAACGAGCAATTGGAATAGTGACTCGTTGTTGAGTGTTGCCGAGTTGGAGTCGAGTCGATGGGTATAAGGCAACTTACTAATCGGTGAGGTGGAGAAGTGATCTCTCGTGGCGGTGAGGCCGTCTCTCATCTCCTCACGTCTCAGAGTGGAACGGGAGGGCGCTATTAGACGGTCAAAAGCCAGGGTCAACTCAACTATAGACGCGCTTGCACCCTCACCCACACAACCCTACATAAACTGTTTCCCCACCCTTGAAAATAATAACGATCAGCCTTGAACGGATGCACAAGTAGACGCACAGCCTCAAGAACAACGTTTAGGACTCACGTGCTACAGAACGGAGGGAATCAAAAGTCTTTTCACGTCGACCTAGAAGGAAGTGAGTTAAAATGCCTCAACAAATCTTTCGCAAATAAATGATAGACGTTGTTCCTTCTCGTTCTGATGATGAGCGAAAGAAAATTATTCTGACCCGTCGAATTAACTTTGGTGCAACTGCAGTCACTGATGAGAAGCTGTGAAGGGGCTTCTGAGGTGGATCCAAGGTTGTGACTATGTCTACTATTGGAATTACTGCAGGTGAGGTGAGCTATGACCTCTTTCAGCTACTGGCAAAATGTCATGGGAATTGTTGGACAGCCTTCCATTCAATAAATTGAGAGGTAAAAAGGGGAGCAAGAGAAGAATTGCAGGAGACGGACGGCCTACTGCCTGTGTAAATTCACTTCCTTAATAAAATGAGATTACTACGATCGCACCCATCCTCATTCTCCGCCTTCCCTTTTGCCTTGAATACGTCAACTTTCCCACTTGTACTACATAAATTCCCTTTAGCCGCCCTACACTTCAGATGGAATTGGGATTTCAAAAGACACCTTCAGTTTTCTTCCCTCCTTAAATGAAAAAAAGGCGAAAAAGAAAACCTACATGCAAAACGATGATTGGCATAGCGAGTGCTGTAGGGAGGCTCAAAATTGGCACTGGGTGACCTTGAAGCTGATATAGGGTCAAGGTCAGGCGAACTGTTCTTCCGGCGTTTCTCCTCCTCTTCCACATATTGTGCCACAGCCTGATATGAAAGTAACATAAAGCTATCTTCTTAGGTAAAATGTGAAAATTTTCAACTAGCTATCAGCACCACTGTACATCTTATTGATACCTTCGGGTGTTCAAACCCAGCCTCGTCGTGTCAATTGTCAACAGCACAGGAGCACTTCAAGATGTTTACAACCAACTTGGATGTGGTCTAGAGGGTGGTGAAACTTCTTGCAAATATTGTTGTGCAAGAAGGTGTGAAACATCGGCAGAGGGTACCACCTCAAAGGCATTAGTGATAAACTACCTGACTGTAGCGACAAATAAACCGAGACCGAAGGAGGGGACTGCACCGATTCATCCACCCCAGATAGTAAATTCTCAATGTTTGATAAATGCATGCGAGAGTGATTGTTGGTAACCTCATAAACTCGAGTGGAAACGTGAATGATTTCCAGCCAATCAAAAGACCTACTTTCGTTGATTATGAATCCGTCATTTTTTTGTGCTTATACAAACCCGTTTTTATGAAGTCTCAGATTTCTTCACGCATGTGATATTCTAGTTGTCCAGTTCACCAGCAGGATTAGTGCACCAAACCAATAGATTGGTAATAAAAGTTTGAAAGGAGAGTAGTTGGCCTCTTTTATTCCCTCAATAGATCAATTCGGTCATGCAAGCAGGAACAGCCATCTTCGGACAAAAAAGCCACCTGAATGGCCGTGGGGATCGAACGGCAAAAAAGACGAGGCAAAGACCACGCACACAATGCATTTTTTAAATTCAAAGTTCAAATAACCCACCAAGGCGTTAACAGGTAACCGAAAAATACAACAACCTGCGCGACCTATCCCCTTGGTCGGCTTGGCTGGAGAAGTAAAATTTATAAGGACTACGCAGAGATTGCCTCACCCCTCACATTTGTTGTTAAATTATGCTTATATTGGTGAGTCTTCCTTGTCCATTCTGCCTCTCACTTTCTTGCTCTCTCCAACTCCACTCCTCGCCTTCTCTCTCTCACACACACCCACTACAAAGTCGCTGTTGCGTTGTCATAAAAATGCATTGCTATAAAGTCGCGCCGTTTTGCGATCACAAAGGCATAAAATTCTCACCCATCACCTCCTTTTCGTGATTTATTGCTTGTTATTCCGCCGCCGAGTATCGAACCATAAGAGAATGGGAAAAAAAATAAACAACTCGAATTCGCACATTCAATGGAGGGAGAGGTGAGAGAGTGTGGAGAGAGGGAGAAATTTGCTAAGAATGTGAGCCTGAGAGCGTTTATTTATGCAGAGCATGAAGCATCCTCCTGTTAAAATTTTCAGCCAGCCGGCATCTGTTACGAGCGAAAATAGGCGCTCCGATGACAGCTTGGGGTTTTAGCCTGTCACAATGATGGACTCATGTTGCTATGATGTCACAGTCTCCCAATTGGTGTGATTTGAGGCCCCTGACTTGCAATGCTAATGCATCGCGCCATTTTAAAGCTGCATCACGATTGATGACGGCCTAGTGAGTCATAAACCGCAAAAGGGAACCAAAAGGGGTTGGTTGTCCAGCTGATTCATCATATTTTGGATTGAAAGGAAATTGTTTGCAAAAAGGGACAGAAAGAGTCTTGCAGATGCTCTACTTATCGCCGTTTACATTTAAACTTCTTCTGCATCATGCTCACAGATCCGACTGCGAACGCCCGCCTTTTTTCGCTCGACTTCACGCAAAGTCGGTCCCATTAATGTCTCGCATCTACCACCACCACCACCACCAGCACCATCACATCCTCATTCGCCTAACCTCTAGCCAAACCCACCACCACCACTTTTCCTGTCCTGTCCCATCTCTATCTAGCTCTCTAGCCCTCCCTTTCACTCTCCATCGCATTCTCCGACCTAATGGAGTGCGAAATCGTATAAGAGTTTTTAGGCTTAAAAATAAGCAGACAGTCTAAAAAAGACAACGAACTCAAATTGTCAAGGTGAGGATGAGGGAGGTATGCACTCTCTCTTATTTGACCGAATTGGTCAAATGTTTGTGTTTCTCTCATTCTACTCTGGCTGATGTTGAGCTTGCCTCAGACCTCTAAAACCTCGGCCTAAAAGAGTGGCTCTTGGAAGAGTAGATCTATTAGTGTCCAGATGGATTTTGGGTGTGAAATGAGTTGGAAAAAACAACATAAAGTGGTCGTAGGCGGTGAAACATAGGTATGAAACAGATAAATGCATTTATGGATACCTTTCTTCGGGCTAATCCACCCGAAGAATGATTGCAAAAAACTCACCGCTGACATCCCCGAATTCCCAGTGGTACGTTTCAGTGTGTCAATTTTACTTTCCACACTAGTAAGTGGTGCATCCTTTTCGGGCGACAAGGAGTGCGCAGTGCCGGGTGATAGAGTTGGTGTGTCAGAGCTCGATTCCTCCGATTTGGTGACTGTTCTAGCACCTGGCAACGTTCCACTCTTCATAGCTTTCTCCCGTCCTGCAATAAACATTACCTCAGGTCAAATGGAACTTTTGAAGTCGGCATAGAATGACATTTCTCCCCAATTTTGACGATGGGAAATGGGATTTGACATTTCCATGTGCAAAACATTTCTTCCTTAATAATTAAGCAATCATTCTTGATCAAAGAAAAACAACAGTAAGACCCAGATGCAATATTTTTAGGAAAGATAAAGCTTTTTTAAAATCTGCAAGTGGAAATGAATTAATAAGAGGATGAAGTCTTCAGAGGTCTGCATCGAGGGTTTCAAAAATCATCCTCAATAGAGAGTCCAAGGTAGATGAACGCTGCGGAACGACCTTTTTGCATGGCCCATTGAAAAGCCAAAAAACCACACCCGTTCTGGCGCACCATATGGAATCACTCAAATACTGTTGAGTTCTGAACACGAAGACCTCGAATCATCCATAGAAGGTGGCTAATCAGGGTTGGAGTGTCAAGGATTTTCATCCAGACAAACTGCATAAAGTAATGGAAAGTTTAGGGGAACTAGGAGAAAAGTCAAATGCCAAGTCCTAAAAGATGACAGGGAAACTTTGAGTCTACTAATCTGTAATTACGCATTTCTTTCACACGTCCTCAACGTAACGTTTGTCAAGTAACCGAACACAGCATTGAACACTCTGAGTCGCCGAATGGCGCAATTTTCTATTTGGTGGATCAGTTGAAAGAACGTGACATTATCACTCAAGACACTATAACATCTAACTTCCCACCTCAAATCTCATACCTCGTACTTCGCTGCTAGGTGTAAAAACTGAGCTAAAAAGGAAAAAAAGAGACACCAGCTCGTCTTCACCCGCTCCTTTTCTCTTTCAAAATTCAAGCGTTGCTTCCCCGTCAACTCATCGATATTCATGCGGCAAAGAGCAGAGGTAGACGACAATATTGAGGATGAACGAGTATATTCTTCCAACCTTCTAGCATAACAATTATTTTCGGGAAATAACTGTATAAATCTTATTGTTTTCCACAATTGAACTTTCAGAGGGTTCTGCATCCATTTTGCCGGTACATCAGCGCACTACGTAAAGCACATTCAATGTGATCAAAAAGCGCTACTCCTTCCTCGCAGGTCACACTTCCTGCCTGCAGCTGACAAACAGCTTCACAGTTTCACATAAGAAAGACAAATTTGACAGGCAGCAGCTAAAGCAGTCGCTTCACCTGGCAGAACAGGATGTTACATGACACAGTCACACAATTAATTGCGGCGACGCTCCCCGCCTTTGCTTCCTTTTGATGTAACTTCCAAGAGCTGACGGAAATGTTAAAGGTGTCGCATTTAGACGTCTCCAAATTTCAATACATCATACCCAAAAGCAAAACCAAAGAAGCCGAAGAAGAAGTAGAGATGATCAAGTGTCCCCCATCCTCTCCCTTCTCTGTCTTAATCCAGTCTCAAAGTTAAAAGCGAGGACTGAGGTCGTACGATGACCTCTCTTGAAAAGGAAGAATAATTAAAACTTACCAACTATTTTCTGAGAGAAGGTTCTTGTTTTTCAATCTTTAGCTAAATCTAAGTGCCCAAATGGACAGACCTCAGACACCTTCAGTAATGTCAAGTGGGCCCCAGTAGTGCGCTCACTCAATAAGGAGGGCACCTGATGTACTTGATCTTCCGAAGGACGTTGAATTACCAGAACTCGTTTCCATCATACGTCCCCATCCTGGCAACTGATCAGCAAGGCAACAAGCATCTCGTCCATTCGAACTACAAATCGGAAACCTTTGATGTTTTCTGTTATTTACCAGCTTGTCACATAATGGCTGAACGCTTTTCTCATTTTGAGTAATGTGGCTTTTTTAAGTCAGTTGATGACAAGCCCTTAACCCATGAACTGCGTTTAACATTCGCCTTAGCCACGTAATCTCTCACTGTTATAAAAAGTTGGGTCAAAGTGACGCCACTATTTCTGATTTCAACTACAAGTCCATTACGTATATGATGGTAACGACCAGAATTTTGCATAAATAATGCAATATAATTCAACTTGCTTTCTAAAACAAAACTAGTTGATTTAATCGATCGGCATGAAAGCAAATCGGGCGGAGGCATAGCAATATGATGGTATGAGTTAATTGGCCCGTTTTGAAAAAGACGCCAAAGTTCCTCACTGCTATTGGTCAGATGCACAGCCAAAAAGAGCATGAGCCGCACCCTCGCGAATAGATGGTTTGCCTGACTCATGCGCACTTGGCAAACCACCTGGGTGGAGATGGGGGGCGAAAAGTGGAGGCGGTGGGCGGGCAAGAGCTCGTGAACTAGCGCCACAAGCAGAAGGGCGCCACATTCAGTGAGAATTTGCATATAACCACTGCCAACCAAACAGTTCCTAGTGCCTTCCTACGAGTAAACGTAGGAAAAAAATATGGCCTTTTCGAAAAAGCTGAAGGTGCAAATTTAAAAGCGATATAGAGTTGTGGCATTAATTTCTACCCCTATTTGGCACCACGAACCTGTGCCTTGATGGAACTTGAACCGTATCGTATGATCTACTCTCGATGTTTCCAGCAACGTACGTCGATTGTCGTTGGGTTAAATGTCTAGGCCACTGGACACGGCAACACTGACTTTAGTGAGATTTTTTGCAGAGACAAAGAGGTTACCACACCCACTACCAGGTGCCATGAGCATTGGAGAATTTCGTAAACTGATCAACTCAACACCCTCCAAAAGGAAGGGAGTGAGCAGAAAGAAGTTACGACGTTAATGTTTAAAACTCGAGTTATCAATGCAATGTGGGGATAGTACTCATAAATCACATATTTGCGACACTCGGATATAATGCTGAAAAAGGAATCAGAGCAGGAATTGAATCCGTAAAAAACTGCGAAGAAGACAGTCATAGAGACGGAGGAGAGATGTCAGTTTTTTGGCTCCACTTTGAGCCAAATGAGTAAGAGCAAGGTCAAAGCTAATAGATAATCAGCATTGAGATAATCAACCTTTGGTTTTCTCATCCTCCGTTTCAACCAATAAGATGTTGGTAAGATTGAGAAGCATTCGTTCAAATTATTTGTTAAAATATTGACAAGGCTACTAGGCTGTGAAATTACGTTTAGTTTTAAAGTTAAAAAGACTGTTAGATGAGGTTGTGTAGCATTTGAAGCAGATGTACTATCAAAGTGAGAATCCGCCTCATTCCTCCTCTCCATCCCTTGATAAGAGTTGGAAAGGTGAAGGTGGTAGGCTTCAAAAGATCACTCCGTTTTTAAAAAAACCGATTTCCTGCCCTATTTAATTGCATATGCAGTGGGATAGCCAGTTAAGAGGGAGAGGTGAGGCAAGGACGGAGGTGAGTAGACTTGAGGGCATTATTTTCCTTTGCCCCAAGGGACAAAACACTTATGGCATAGAAAGATTCATAAATAATACATGCATATTATCGATACATACTTTTCCTGTCAACATCCACCACTTTTGAGAGAGTAGAAGTTATTAAATTTTGACACTTTGATGACAGATGGTGACAGGGTACTTCCTTGTCTTAGGTGCAGATTACCGAGCCCCCAATTTTTTTAACTCCGCATTGTTTGAATTGAGAAATAGAAAATAGCAGCACGGCTACCAGAAAAAAAAATGGGACCAATGGCTCTTTTATTTGAATGCTTAAAGTGACAAAAGTGGAGGTAATGAAGAGGACGAGGAGAGGAAAGACGGCAAAGCAACTGAGATGGAGGAGGCAATTCCAAACGTAGAAAAGAGACACAAGATCCAGTTGGATCTAACTCAGAATAGGTTTGTGTGTGTATCAATTTGTATGGGAAGAAATTCGATAGGCACCTTAGCAATGGTCGTGAGGAAATGTAGATGCAAGTGTTGAAAGGTGAAAAGTCGGATCGAGCAAAGCTTTTTTTAAGGGGTTAAATGATGCTGAAGAGTATTACGGTGGCACAAAAGAAAGGAAAAGGAGATCGAGGATGGAGATTATGTCAGTCGGCGTGGAGCTCAGTGAGAAACAAGGTGAGTAAATTGGAGTCGAGGAGAGGGTGGAGAAAAGTAAGGCAGGGAATTAGTTTGTGCTGGATAAAATGTCCCCATAAAGTAAAAATAGGCAACGGCTTTAAACGCAAATTATTGTGACAGTTCAAATAAAAAGTAAACTAATTACAAAAAAGATTAAAAAAAGGATCTACTATGTGCCACAGAAACAGCTACCAAAATCTGCTTGTGGGGCCTGAAAAGGTGACAAACGGCAGAAGAGAAACAGATGAAGATGAGCGTGAGGCGAATTCAACCTCGCTTCTTTGCAAAATTTCGAAATCATTGTAAGAGAATGTGTTACGATATTTCGTCTGAGACCTTGCTTTCAGTAGATGAACGCTGCCCCTCGGAGAAAATCCCTTCCATAGGGGGGTGAAGATTCAGTGCTTTGCCAACCGACAATGACCACTTTACCTGCCTAGCGTCGCAACACATCATTTCCGTTCCAACACAAGCCAGTCAGACCATTACTCTCCTCACTCTCCCTCCCCATCCACCACTCAGTCAGGTAGTCAGTCAGCAAACAATACGAGATTCGGACTGCTTGTTTATCATTCGTTAATAAATAAACTCTGAAGCCTCTTATCAACTCTCGATTGATGACCGTGGATCCACTTTGTTTACCTTCGTACACTGCCTTCCCAGGCAGCAGACAAATGCATTAGACATTGCAACATTGCCACCCACTCCGATCACCGCTTCATTTCCCTCTTTACCCCTCCACCTTCATCGAGTGCTCATCTTCCACCTAATGCATATACCTTTGCCCCATTCCAGCTGTCTCTACCTCTTTTCGTGTGAATTGAGTTATTCAACGCACGGTTCATCGTAGACTTTCAACTACATGGACTCCAGGATGTATTTAACACATTAACATCAACAAGTATGTGCAATTCCTCCTCTACGTGAAGCATCGAAATTTCCTTTTACTAGAGTTTCCATTCTCAGAACAGACATCCAAAATTGTTATGCAAATTACCCTATTGTTCTGACATCCAGGCAATCAGACGTTTGGAGTCTTTCAACCGCAGATGACAATCGTATGAGAGTGGAATTCCCGATCATACTCAGAAGCATCTTTTAGAGTGATGGCGCTACACATCCGACTGGAGACAGATTTGCCCGTCCAGAAAAACAAACATGAAGCTCAAGTAGGTCGAGAGTTGATTGATTGGGCCAAAGCATGTGCATCGGATGGCTTCAAATACCTCTCAAAAAGAAATAAAACTTAGATTTCGTTAAAACAAAAAAAAGAATGGGTCGGGTGTTGTCATAACCTCGAGAAGTAAAACAGATCAATCATCCATCGGAGGCTTGGGCCAAGAGATTAACCTAAGCTATTCATTTGAAGAGACAAAATGTTAAATCATGCACACAAAATGCTCTTTTGTCAGACGACTCGGAAGGGAAAGGGAGAGCATCAACCCGGGTGGGCTCGTCATTTCGGCCGCTTTTCCGTGTCTACCTCCATCAAACTCGTCTCTAGAGAGAGAAGTAAAGTGCAAACTAGCAGTTCTTCGGAGCCCTTTGCACACGACACTTACGGTCCTACATTTCGAGGGTAGAGATCTGCGACTTAATTTTTTGAAGCAAGAGAACCTTGCCATCACGAGTGGACAAAAATGAACGTAACAAGAGGGACGATGGGGAAGCACGGTATAGACTTCAATCATAATGTATTCTGCAATTAAATCATCTTTAGTTCCAAGGCCACATATCAAAGTAGTCAAGAGTCAGTTGTCAATTGAAAGGGTCAAGGCCACTAAATGAGCAACGTTAAGGCAGATAGTCGCAGGAACCTTGCGCTAATGGCAAAATACAACATGAGTTGGTGTCAGACCAAGATGAGGAAGTGCCCTATTTCACCGCACCAGCAACGCGTGGATCCAGTGGTTGCCAGCAGTTCGTCAAGGTAGCATGAGATGTAGCGATGCGACTCAGATAATCTTCGGCCGCATTGCAACAAAAATAAGGTCACTATGCGTATCAACAGGCCGAGGGTACACAAGTTCATGTTTCAACTGGGGTTCACACGTGCAACAAAAAAATCTTTCAAAAGTCTATCAGTCTGATAGCGGGTTAGGCATCGGTAAGCCACCTCTGCGATGTAGGATGGAGATCGAACCATCACGACCGAGACAACTATCGGTTTGCAGGTTTGGTACTGTCACCTATGAAGTGAATTAACGGTGACCGGCCAAAATGCCATCGGTTTGTCACTTTGGTATTCGGTTAACATAAACTCCACCCAGACATCCTACCGACAGGATAAACTTGCCGACACTGCTTGCAGTATCATCCTGATACTAGTCACTCTATGCCCTAAAGCTGTAGCAGAAGTGGCAGACTTGAAGAGTGAGACGCCGAAATCACGGCAAGCTCATGATAACCTATAGATCGAATTAATACTGCATTAAGTTGTCCCCAGATGTCCATGCTCTATAATTAATTCACCAAACATTCTTACCAACATGCTACTTCATATTTGTGCTGAGTCGGGCCACTTGAGCCCATGACGCCAAGAATTCACTCATGTTTATTACTTGGATGAGCGTTATGGGGATAAACTGCGTAGACATTTCCTACGTCGTCAATCTGCTGAAAGATCTTCAAAACAACAAAACACCCCACAACAAACCATTCGAGATAGTTACCAAACTCCATACAATGGAGATTGCATCTAAGAGACCTTCTCACAGCCCTACACTAGCTCTACGAAAAGAATATCGGAAAATTTTGATTCTTATATTGTATTGTTGCTGTTAGGCCATTCAAAAATGAGGCTCAAGACCGGAAATTTTAGTATCGCAAGAAAGTGTAAGGTCATATTAGTTCCGTTCTGCAAGGTGCAGTGAAGAGAAAACAGAATAAAAGTCCATTAATAGCATTTTCTTTTACTAAATATGTAATTGGTCTAACACATCTACCGCGTGTTCATTGGTTAACTGAAATGCCTTCATTTCTGATTGGCTGTAACAAGTAACCAAACGTAGACAAGCGGTTGCCCCTCACCAACATTGCAGACCTCAAAAGTAGTAATATAAACTCAAAACACACGGTTACCAACATGTGTACGGGAAAACCAAACTCCTGATAAGTTTAACAGTTCTTCAACATGTAGCTCAAGTTCATACAACATGAGACTATCTGAAATTATCACTACCATTTCTTCACACCCCACACCTCACTTCCCCTCCATCATCCCTCCCCATCCATAAATTTCCCTTCTCACCCACTCAATCAAGTAGTCAGTGAGCAAACAATACGAGATCCGGACTGCTTGTTTATCATTCGTTAATAAATAAACTCTGAAGCCTCTTATCAACTCTCGATTGATGACCGTGGATCCACTTTGTTTACCTTCGTACAATACCATTCGAGGCAGTAGGCAAATGCATTAGACATTGCAACATTGCCACCCACATCGATCACCGCTTCACTGTCCTCCACCTACATCGGGTGTAACGTGTTGTTGTCCATCTTTCACCTGATGGATAGACGTTTGCCCGATTTCAGTTGCACATTCAACCGACAAACGTTACGCCCTCAGCAGTTTGACAGCCAAAATGATGGCAACTGAGCTAATAGACTGATGCGCATGCGTGCTCTGTGCACCAGTTGACAAGTCCCTGCTAGTCATTTTCTTGAGTAATATAGGCAGAGCTAAGTAAGCAAAGCTAAATCCTTCCAAACGCATCTCTCATTGGCGTTATACTTGTCAAATATTTGGCCAAATTGAGTGGTCACTTTGAGGTAACAATCGGCAACAAAAAGTCACAGTTCACACACGAACCACAGGGAATTATGAAGATACCTTAGAATTGATTCAGCGAGTGAATTAACAGTTCATAGACTAGCTAAATGTATGACCTGATCTTTTGTCTCTCCATGATGACGAGATTCACAAAAATGTGTTGGAAAAGTAAAGAAAAGACTCACGACGATCAATCATGACAACGGCCGGAGATGGTGGTGCCGGCCAATCATATCGATCGATAGCTGGTTCGCTGTCAGCATCAGGAATTTTAGCCCCCGGATAGGCTGCCAAACGTCTGGCCTCCGCTTGAACCAAGAGAGCAGCCTCGGGACTCATGGATCTGCCTGTACGTGGTGGTGATCGCATCATTGATTCAGCTAGAACGAAATAATTAAAGAGCAGAAACTAAATTAGCTCTAGAGAGGGAGTGGATAAACGTCAGAAGAGCAAAATTTAGCTGGCAAATCATGCACGAAAATGTGGTGAACAATTGTGCTATTAGTCTCCAGTGGTTCCGTTTCGAGGGATCCTACACGACGTCCAATGAATGATGGGATCTCCGATATGACAGCAAGCAAATTGGAGCAACCGAGACGGTGGAAACGGACGAAGGAATCGCCATTTTAAAGAGGTTTGACCATGCCAAAAGGTGCGAACGTTATATGTCTGTCTAGTTCCCAAAAAATGTGGTGACATTTGAACGATGGTCCTACGACCTTATGCTAGAAACCCTATTCCAAGTGGTAAGGCATACCTTAGGAGCCACTTCTGCAAGTGAATCAACTTGTCTCAGGTGTCACATCGATATCAGTGATTCGTTGGCATAACTGCTGGTTCGCTCAAGTCCTGTTATGACCCTAACGATCCTTGGGAGTAGAAATCTGATGACCTTATACTGCCTCGGTGCATAAGGTGAGGACAATCCAGATAAAGGGTTGGTGACGGTAAAGTGGCGAGAAAAATATGACTCTGGGGATAAAATAAGGCCGAACCGTCACAAGGCTACACTTCACTTTGTGCCTCATTTGAGGACTTTCTGTTACCAGATTTGAAAGGTGATGGATGGGAGAGGCGGTGATAGGCCATACCCAGTGAAGTCTACAGAGGGCACTACGATAGGCTACCGGTGCTACATACCCTCTAAATCAAACCACCACGGTCACTATTATGACACCGAAGGGAAATCTCGCATTTAAATTATCCATTTTTTCACGCAAAAGAGCGATTTTCCTCCCTTCGATTGCATTCACATCCCCAAATCCAATTGTTTGGTGCAATGGATTAATCTTGAGGATCAAATTGCACAGACGGAATTATAGATCGTAAAAAAAAGTGGAAAAACTAATAAAGCACTAAAAAGAGCACAAAAATAGCATTTTCAATTTTAAGGAACAAAAACGAGAACAAAAAAGACTTTTACAAACAAAATAAACAACAAACAACCGGAGCAGGAGAAAAAGGGGGATAAATAAATAAGTGCATAATCAAACGGAGGGAGGAGAAAGGGAGGCGGGGGTAGTGAGCAAACTACATGCAACAAAGCGGTTGAGGAGATTCTCTTTGCCCCGTATTTTAATTCATCTTGTCTCTACTTGTCATTTCATCATGAAAAAATGGATGAGTTGATGCAAAATAAAGTGCCTCTTACTATGCCTCGACTATAAAATCCAGCTGTCCCTGCTGAGAAGGGAAGAATTGAGCCTGACAATACCGTCACATAAAAGTTAACTAACTCAGGTTTTAACCCTTTCAAAAATGTTTCGTTTTGATGCATAGCAGATTTTTTTAAACAGGAAATCTGGTTCCCTGGGTGCTAGGATCTAAATTAATCAATGTTAAATCAACAGAGGCGTTGTGTTTGTCAATTTCCGGGAAGGAGGGAGGGAGGCAGAGAAGAGGGAAGGAAGGAGGTTATCCTCCTGTCATTTTCAATTTACTAACTTCCTGGCTTACAAATTTCATTGCTCTAATCAGTCCTACAGGGGCAATAGAGCGTCCAAGCGTTCACATTGAACAGCACATTTTTCAAGCTCATTGCTTGGATAGGTCAACCTACGAAACGCCAACAATGACAACTGGAGTAGAGTTCTCTTGTCATGCGATTCTACGGTTTTGGAGAAGAAATAGGTGAAATGAATGAAGGAGACAGGGGTTGGTGGTTGGAGGCGGAGTTCGAAGTATCACTGATTCAAGAAATGCAAAATAACACCAAAGCTAACGACAGGAGGGAGAAAACAACCAAAACTCGATCAGCTGTGATGGCAATGTAATGACAATGACATTTTGCAAGGGATGGGAAACAAAAACGACAGGTAGAGCTCACCCAACACACGTATGCCTAAATGTGCAAAAGAGAGTGGAGAGGAGCTGTTACAACTGCCACGTATTCAATATGGGCTAAAAAAGTAGCAGATGGACAAAGACAATGATGTAATATCACTTACCACGCCGACTGTTGACATTCGGAGTGGAGTAGGAGGAGTAGGTTTCTAAAATTCCCATAAAAAGAGGACGCAGGTGAGTGAATAGGTAAAACAGTAATTGTCGGATGCCTTGCTTCATAGGTGATGAAGCCGATGTCATTTAAAATGTGGAAGGCAATTTAATAGCTGGATCCATTAATAAATTCGCAGACCAGTGGATTGACCATGGATTGCCTTTATTCCTTTGCACAATCCCAAATGGTCGTTGAATTCCCTCAGACAGATCAAAAATGGCGCCTTCTCCCAACCGTTTCAAGGAGCTCCTTACCCTACGTGGGGAACCATTAAACAATTCTCTCTTCGTCGGTACGATTAGAATCCAACGCTTCTGTTTGCATGAATCTTTTACACTTTTTTCACAACCAAGACAAGAACCGACTTTAATTCAAAGCTTCGCTATGCATCAAACAATAAGTTGGAGATGCTTCGCTTAAACAGCGCACAAAGAAAGAGAGGAAACAAGAAGGCGAAACAATGAACAGGTCTGCTTCATGCTTAAGGGTGGACAAAACCTGACAAAAGTGAGTCAATGCCTTCCACCTTGAAATAGCTGCAAAAACCACTTTTGCTGGAAGCAATTGGGATGAAAGGTGTGTTCTTAAAAACTCCTAATTTGATATAACTAAGCTCTTTCATCACCTAGTGTAAAAGCATGGATGAAATAAAAGTTCTGTTACACTAACTCCTCAGTCTTCGAAGCCACTCAGTCACAAGTTCCATAGCATGACAAAATACGAGAAAACGACTTAAGTATGGACTCACGTGATTTGCGAACAATGAAGTTGGGAGGCGCACCACCACTTCGACCCGAGCTGAGTGCTCGCCCCATTGAGTTTCCGGCAGGGGATAGCTGCCTATACCGTGTGTATCGATCCTTTTCAGGCCTAGCACCATCGACTTCACCAAAGACCTGCGCGTTGTACCGGTGATCCATGTACCCTCCAACTTGTCGTGACGTCGGATCCGCGGAGCTGGTTGGCAATGTGCGAGTTTGTGCATGGTGAGTTGAAGGCATATCTCGGCGAGAGAGACGTTGAGTGGAAGATGCGCTAGCGGAGGGTGGCGGACGACGAATGGAAGCCGGAGTAGTAGTGGCAGAAAGAGGACTGGTAGAACTGAGAAGATCGGAGCTAGTAACAGCAGTGTAACCCTGTTCAGCTAGGCGTAGGTAGGAGACAGGATATTGGTGGCCATAGTCCACACCAGGTGGACAGATTCGTTTTACGGAGCCGAAGAGAAGTGTGGAAACGTCACCAGAGAGAGTATTTACCATTGAAGGTGTGGTCAATGCGGCATCGAGGGAATAAGGCACTGCGGGGGTACCGCTTGTGCTGTGTATCACCGAGTAGTTCTCCATTGGCTGAAATTCGAGTGAGAGGTAGAAAGTAAAAATAAGCACCGACGATCATGGATACTTCCAATTTAGGGTTCGACAGCCTCAAAACTACTTTCAAACCGCTTAAGATGCACTTTGCGATTGCATGACTGAATCATTTGAGGGAAGTCGTGCCACGAATTGACGTTTACTTCGCCCTACCCTAACAACAAACTGCTCATGCGCTTTATCAGCTCGTTAACTCCTTTTGAGCAAGTAACCTCAAAGGTGGTGTAATTGAGGCCGTCCTCATTAATCAAAGACTTTCACACCAAAGAAGACGGAATAAGAAAACTTTCTTCTCGTAAAACAGCACATACAAAAAGGGAGACATCTCAAAGCCTTACCTGATCAGATCGTAATGCTACTGTGTGCATCTTTTACAGCTTTTGGCAGAGTGCCAACAAGGAGGGAGGGGAAACGAGAGTGGAGGTGAAAGCGAGGAAGGGAATTCTTAGAACTTCCATACAAAGATTAACAAGTAAAAAAGTATTTTAAAATGCCCTTCTCAGAAGGAAAGAACAATTTTTCCAGTGTTGATTTTGTTTCTACGTGCGTTCATCACCTTCCTGTCCCACTTCCATGCCAGTGAAAACTTAAAAGGGAGGTCGCGATAGAGCAAGACGGGCGCATTTGAACACATGAAGTGGCTGTACTCGGATCAATTACATTTGAAAGAGGAAAAGAGATGGGCAAGTCGGTGAGAGAGTGTGGATAAGGTTTCTTCTCACGATAATGAAAGATGTAGTAGGGCAGTACCCTCACAGGAGAGAGGGAAAGAGAGCGAGTTTTCACACCTCTTAACATAATCGACTTGTTTCGAGATCCTCTCACAAACAAGCGCCTTCAGATAGGAAGGAGGAGTACATGTGAGCACATTTAGTTCCTTTCGATCCCTTACTTCTCATTGGATAACAAAATATTACTTTATATAAAGTTAGAAGAGGGGCTTATTTGTTTGCCTGTTAGGCAAATACCTCCAAGCCTATTTATAGAGTGCGCTCTTTTGGATGTTCCTCCTAATCCTCCAAAACAAACCAACTATCCAGGTTCAGCCTGTCTACTTCACCCTAAAATGAAGCAACATAAAGCAGATTTTGCATTATTTCTCAGAAAAAGGCGAACAGATGTGGTTTCAAAAGAGGAAGAGAGGGAGGGAAGTAGTGAGGCAAAGGAAGCGGGAGGGAGGAGGAATGGAGAGGGAGGAAGAATGAGGTTCTAGAGAAGCGGAGTGGAGGAGCATGAAGGAATGTTGGAGAGAGGGGAAGGTAGACTAAATAAGACCAGCATTTAACGCGATACACCCTTGGTATTAACAACAATGGCAACACGCTTACAGTGGTTTGCACATCTTGTTGTTTGACGAGAACGGTTTCATCTCCGGAGTACAGGCTGTAGGTCGGACTTTGGCTGTGCTAAAGGGAAAAGAGGAAAATAACTCGCTTGTAGATCTTTGCCCCATCGAGACTGTAAAAAGCGGCACTAATTTTGTAGTCAGCAAGAAGACAAAGGCAGAGCAAGGAGAGGGGGAAAGAGGAACAAAAAGGAGAGAAAATTTTTTCTCGATGGCCCGGGGAATCAGTCACTCTACCCACCTGACGTGACCGATGCCGCTCAAATCCTGCCACAAGATAGACTGCTAATTAAAGTAGAGAGAAGAGGGAAAAATCAGTATAAGGGAGGAGGAGAACTCACGTCGAATTTCTTTCCAATTCCAGAATCTGTACCTAAAGTCAACAAAGACCAAGGGGTAGAAAGGCTTTAGAATTAAAATGTAATCGCACAGTTTCTTCGAGAAAAACACATCATCGATGATCACACTTCTCTCCAAACTAACTGACTGCCAGCCTGCCGACGGCTTAGGCATGTTTAATGTCAATGACAAGGTGATAATCATCACCTCACGGTGAATGCAAGTCATTTATGGTAATTTCTTATACTATTAATGATACGATCTTAGCCTGTCTCATAAAAAACAATAACACTGTCTGGCTCTAAAGAAGAAAGAGTTCGGTATCACATCTTCGAGTGGTCTTTGGATGCGTATAGTGAACTGATGTGCGATATGGAACGAAAAAAATCAAGCACAGTATTCCAGGGTATCCTTCATACAGAGTAAATCATGCCACAGTAAGCACTGCTGAGCTTTTTTTTGTATGCTGTCTAGGCTGGAAAAAGATACGCATCCCATGTCAATCAGTCAGTCATGTGGCACCCATAGATCCACCACCTCACTCCCACAACTTTCTCCCCTCAAAGTCATTTGTATGTGACCCAAATTAAACATCACACCTTTGTGGTAACAGGGTCTCATCGTTTTTCTTCTGACATTCTGCAGAATGGTAACAAGCCAACATCGCGTACATGAGACGTTAATATGAACTCGCGAAAGCTAGGTTATGATTGCTAAATTAGTGCATCCACCGTCTGTTAAAATTTTAAGCATCTTAACTATCAGGATTTTTGCAATTTGTAAAGGTTAGTGGCGTATGTAGTGTATGTAGAGCAACCGTTTAATTCTCGCCCTCTCATTGGTCGAACTGTTTGGCCAATCAATGTTAAACCATGATCTCACTACAACAGACCATCATCCCCTTATTCTCCCCTGTCCAGCTCTGCACTCATCTGCCTTGTTGAATTTGTCGAGGCAACACACACTAACCACATTCTGTGGCGACGAAAATCCCTTTCCCTTTACAGCAGCACAGCATTCCAGGAGGCCTATATTCAGCAGGAATAGGACGTATAGCATCAATCATAGGGCATTTAACATCGACCTCCGTTTGCACTTTTATATTCGTTGTATAATTAATGAAGAGTATGTCACTTACTGGCCATATCTACTTCCGCGACATTGACGGTCAAAGCATCAGCTCCATTTGTCAATGTGACATTCTTCGAATTCAAATCGTCCATCTGAGTTGAAGGAGCGATGGGTTGAAGAGTTTGCGAATGTGACTTCTTGGAACGGAATAAACCACCTAACCGACGCGGAAGGGAGGAACTCTTAGGAATCTTCACCTTTGGCAGGGACTTCTCTTGAGGCTCAACAGAAAGCTCTGGTGCAGGTGCGGGGGAAGAGGAAGAGATCCATTTCTCGGGAGGATTTGAGATGACCTCTTCAACTCCGGTACTGTCTTCTCGCGCAATTTGAGGAGGAACACACTTTTCACAGTAAAAGCGTTTGTTAAAGGACATTGTCTTTTCACCCGATGATATTGTTCGACTGGAGGTGAATAAAGGAGGTGGTGTGAATCTCACCTTAGTCATTTTTGTTTAGGTAAATGAACAAGATAAGAATTAGAACCCTTTAACTTTAGCTTTTTTTAAAATTTTCTCGAAAACGTATTAATAATACTGCCAGTTGGGTGGAGGGTCCACAAATGGTTACCTTCAACATCATTCACGTAACACCAATACATGGATAGGGAGCATTCAAAGAATTAACGACATGAAATATGTTTTTTCAGCGAACTTTTACGCATGAAATTGGATTTCGTGTCCAGAAATAGTGATAAAAGTGGCCTGTCAAAAAGAGAACTTCTTTCGCCAGAAACTGTGGAAATAAAGTTAACATTTTTACTTCCCTGTTCCCAACCTCCCTCTCCTCCCTATTGAAGGCCTTAAAACTAAATACTACTAAGTAGCAATTCCTAAAATTGGTTCAGAAGTGTGGGTGATAGTAGCTAGTGAGCGATGGGTAGTGGGTCCTGCACATTACTGTGAAAAAGGGGCGGAAAAAGGGAAGCACTGGGATCTATCAAAGACCACTCCCCATTCCGTGTGCCCTTAGAGGGAACTATGGAACACCTTGATCTCAAAGTCGAGGGGAAATAAGCCGTAAATGAAAGCGCCTGTTTCGTGAAGATTGATGTAAGTGAACAAGCTGACCAAAACGTGATGAGAGTGAAGTGAAAGACATAGCCCTTGACTTTAGTCTTGCTTTGAGAAGAAGGAAAAATGGAAGAGTGGCGATTTGAACAGTTTGGCTGGAAATAGGGCATACAGTGTTTGCAAGGTTCCGGGACGGTACGAAATGAGGCGAAATTCTACGTGACCGTCACATCTTGCATTAAGCAGGAATGCAAAGTACGGTGCCAAAGGTAGACGCGAGGACGGAAATAAATATGAACTGCACACACACACATACATAAACCCATACGCGCTTGAATAAGCAGACAGACGGTGGCCTTTCATGTGCACGCACAGCCTCCAAATATTCTCGATTAGGCCGCATGACAAGCTTCACAAGGCCATCGGACACGTGCAAGTGAAGGACAACAGCCGCACAAATGCTGACATTCAATTCTTATCGAAAACGAAGACCCAAGACTCAAAGGAGCCAATTTCTCTGTTCTTCATCCCTTTCCGATTAGCATCATCCGTATGGATGCCTTGGGCTTCCGCAAGAAGTGTGAGTCAAATGAATTTATAAGCACTTTCACCTACCGGCTTGGATAGGATTGATTCGAAAATGAAAGTCGCCAATTCTACCCATTAAGGAGAAAGAGCTCAGCCGCTCGTTCCAGTAGAGAACGTTTGTTATGTCACCGTCAAGTAATAAAATGAGCGAAAGTTGTTGTGGTTAATCTGCCTCAAATACAGACCATAGTAGGCAGCTTAGGCATTTATCACGACAACCGCCTATCTCCTCATCATTGTGAGTCAAACGATCCTCTGTCGTCTTCGCTGCTGATGACGCAAACAGAAAGGCATTACGCCCTTGTTCTCCCATTACGGACAAAAAACGGGAAAGGGTAGAGGGCAGAGGTGGTCCTTTCCTACTGCCTCTAAATTCTTGCATAGCATAACCAAGGCACCTCTACTATGCGCATAAATTAGGCACCAATGGGTGAATCAGTGAGCAGCAAACAACTACAGAAACAAATTAGCCTCACTGATCACAAGACGACAAATTAATTAACATATGAGGGAGGAGAACATACTTTCCCGTATTTGCAAACCCCTCCCCCCAACCCTTCCCCTTCTTGTCTAAAAAAGGCTCGCAAAACGCTCTCTCTTCCATCATCCGATTTCCCCTGCCCAGTCCTAATAATTGTCCCACCAACTTCGCTACTTTAAGTGCTTAAAAAATCCTAATCAATGACAAAAAGGGGAGAATAAGAAAAAATATTGTTGTTTTCGACTGGAACCTTAAAAAACTGAAACAAAAGAAGGACAAGCCATGAGACATTGAAAGTCGATGTATTGCCCCATCCTGTTTACCAGACAACCAAGATCTGAGTCGAGAAGTGGACTTAGAGGAAAGCACATCTGCACTGGAAGGGTGACATCAAAAGTAAAGACAAGTAGAAAGACGAAAGGAAGGGAGAGATTATGGAATGTGGGTGCCCCGCGTACACTATGTTGGAGCTACAGTGCAATCCCAGACAAGAGAGAACGAATAAGATACAAGCAAAAGGATAAAAAAAATTCGAAGGAAGCTAAAAGTGAGGTGGAAACTCGAGTTAAAATCTCGCTAGAGAAAGGCAAGTGAAAGTTATGGTGAGAAAAGGAAACAGTGATTCAAGAGATCATCACTGCTGCCAATTTAAAGGCTCTAAAATGTTCCATAATGTTGGAAACTGAAATGTGTGCGCATGTGCCGGAAGTGCCAGTTCTCCGCCCTCGACGTCAGCAGAGGAACTGAGAGGTTCAAGGAGATTCGGAAATTTCCTGATCTGTATAGCTAACACCCACTGTCCACCGCTATCGCACAGAAGGAACTAACAAAAATCGATTAAAAGATCATTTCAATATCACTGTGATAGTCATGTCAGAAAAAATAAGAATACGAGTACCAACATTTAAAAGATCGTTTAACAATTCCCCACTTATCCTGCTTAGCTCACATGTCTCTTGGTAGGGCATAGGGAGAAGGCAGTGATGCCAACCAGCCGACAACAATGCCGCACAGCGCCAAAAAAGGGAATGCTCAGTCGTTGTCAATGACTACTGATAGTTTTAATTGATAAGCACGTAAAAGAATCTTCATTTTTCTAAAAACAAGGGAAAGAATCAGCCTACATGGAAAAAGCGTCACATTTGTTTCGATTCTGGAATGAACACTGCAGCTGAAAAGGGCAAAAGGTGGAAAAACGGGTGGGAAATGCTTTGAAAGGAAGAATGGATGGATGGACGGATACGTGCAAAGTGGATAGAAGGCCTATGAATTGATGAACAAATAAGGCCATACCAAGCTTGAAGAACTGAATCCAGAATTAACAAAAATAACGCGCTGGATGTCAGCAAAAAGTCAAGACAAAGAACCTCATTTTCACTCACTTGCAAGAGAAGCAACGAAGGCAAAAAGTGTGGAAGGTACTTCCCAAAGCTGTGACAACTTCACCCTCTACGGGATTGCCACATGCAGCACATTTGATGGAATATTCCTGACGATAGTCTTCAGGACAATAGAGACATTGGTCGCGAAATTGGAAGTCCTTTTCGTCCAAGGCCTTTCCGCATTCTGCAAGAAGAGTTTATGGGCAAAATCAGTGACAATTGGTAGCAGAGGACATCAGGCTCCAATGGCCTGCTTAATCGGTTTCAGCATAAAAAGCGCAGTTCTACCACTTTTAGACCCCTCTTCAAAGAAGACTCATCTTTGGACTGAACAATTGCAATGCATGGAAGAGATCCTTCTACTACGGATGGAAGAATCTATGGCAGCCAAGAAAATGCTCCCCTACAGTTAGTTGTAAGTTTTAAGAGTGATGAGATGCCTTCCAAAAAGGAAATACAGCAAACTAAACGAAAGTCGGTGGTTTGACAGTTTTTACTTGCACTGAACAAATCTAAGAATATATCAAAGATTAATGTCTGAACTGGTAAGGAGAGCGACAATTTCATCGGAGCACCAAAAAGGGGAAAATGGGGGATGTAAGAGAGTTTGTGAGCTCTCATTAACCTGCTTGGGCCTTGACAGATAATTTTCTATTAACAGCTAATGCCACACAAGAATGCATCTAAAACACGTGCAATACCCTCCAAACTCAGACAGAAGCGATGGTAAGCGAACTCCTTCATGTAAACTCCTCCCAAGTGTTAGGCCCTTTTTCTGGATGGCGAAAAGGGAAAGGGCTGAAAACAAAACTCCATTATTGCTGATATTACACATTTATGTCCTCCTTAGAACGCTAAAATTGAGGAAAAGCAAACTTACTATGGCACTTGAAGCAAAGCTTGTGGATGTAGTGGTCCTCGATTTTGAGTACCGTACCTCGACATCGTTTATTGCAGATGGCACACGAGACCTTTCCTGGTGGACAGAGAACAAACTGAACGTAAATACTCAGAGCACACGGACATCCATCCATCCGGACACAACCACACCCACCTTCACGTACACAGACAGATTCTGCCTAAACAAAGCCTAGTATTTCAAATTTTAATTACCATACCGTCGGCAGTTTTTTACCCAATTGCGCAAAAAGCAGAAGCATTCAACCGTCGATTTCAAGCACGCAATCAAAAGGTCAGATATTTTTTTCCCCGCCATTTCACCATAGAAGACATTAAATAGGCGAATTCAAGCCCATTTACCTCCTTAAGTGGGGGGCGAAAGATGCGCTGCGCATCTGCAAATGTCAGTAAATGATAGCACAAAAAATATGGGTGGAAAGTTTCCGTTTCCAACAACTTGGAGGAGTCGTGACATTTGATTTGATGAGGGGGATTAGGAGAAGGAGGAGAAAACAAAGTGTGAGAAAACATGAAGCCAAAATACAATTTGACATCCATTTTACCTTAAAACGGCACCAATTTTCAAGAATGTACTAGAGGAGTTGTTAATTTGTGTCTCAAAATCTATCATTTGCTGACATTGAACAAAAAGTTCCCAACATTGTAAAGCCGCATTGTTTATAACAACGCTGCTTTACATGAACGGAGATTAAGCGAACTAACAGCTTCAGATCAAACTTTGGAGGCGGTTTTAACTGTTAGCAACCATCATGGAAGGCTTTGCAAAAGAGTAAATTACGTAAGTCCAAAATTTCCAGTAACAAACGCTCACAACTGGTTGGATATTATGCAAAAAATATTTAAAAAGTATAGCGAGAGTAGACTAGTGCGAAGGGAGATGAATCACAAGCTAGTAGGCGATTGAATCAGCCTAGAAAATACCATTAAAAAAGGCCACCAAAAAGAGCACGAAGTAAGTTCAACGAACAGGCAAACCATTGAGCATATGCAGTGTAGTAAGAGCCTTATTTAAAAAATATAACCTAATGACACGATTATTAACAAAATTAATTAAACGTTAAAAATGCAAAAGTTCGCCAACTAGAAAGTAAAATTAGGAAATGCCGACTTATATCATTGTGTAGAATGAGCAAATACAAAGTTAAATCGTGACCAGGGTTACCCAACAAGTGAAGGCTACAAAGGTGACGGATTATCCAAGTGCCTTAAGAGATTGCGAAAAACGCAAAAAACAAGTATTCGAAGGCAAGGTACAAATCTTTTGCGCAAGATCGATGTGCTCACCCATTTATAAAACAAGCACTCGCACCATGAAAGCAGTGTACAGTCCAACAACCCGCCAAAACTGTTCAAGGTGACAAAAGTCAATCTGACAGGTACAAACAAATCCTATATTTGCACGGTAAAATATGTAACATCTCTTCTTTAAGAACTTAAAATGCTTTTTGTTTAACCTATATTATCAAAGATAATTATTTTTTCCTTATCCTAATTCCGTATTTGTTTCTTGGATTTATTTGAGCACGAGTGTGAACAATTAGGCATGGTTTGATCCGAAATCCAAATGCCGCACTAACACTTTTGGTACTGGTTTGCATTTGGTTTGTGTGACGGCATGAATGACTGGCCGCCACCTTTAGATATCAGGTGGCCGTATGAAAATTGTGTTACAAACTGCCTCCTAAATGCACCTGAGACGGACTTTATTTATGGCAACTCTAAAAGTTACACAAATGATGCATAAGTTAACACTAATAATGTCTCATAATTTTAAGGAAATAGGTCCTATAAAAGAGGAGGCAACCTTCGCATTTCGAATAGAGCTCGCATAACTATTCTTTTGCCTGTTTGATCTAGTTTTTAAATAGAGTTAAAAAATTTACATCGAATTTTCTAGCAACCACTATTGCTTGCTAAGGATAACTAGTGATTAATCCAAGGTCCTTATGTCCTTATTATACTGTCCCAATTTGATAAGAGAATTCGTTTAAACTCCCTTTTTAGGCTCTTGACTTGCAAGCTATGGCCTTGCTCTATGGATATTTTATCGCGTCAATTCAACCTGCATTAAAGGTTCTCATTTATTGAGAATGAATAAAAGTGCAAAAGATGATTTTCAAATTGAAGTGAACAGCCAGGAGGATTGGGAAGACTTAATGTCAAAGGATGGTCTTAAAGGTACACTATGTTAGCCCAGACAATCAACTTACAAAGTGATTGACATCTATCAAGAGTGGAGTGGCCCATGCCAATCAGTTAAAAATCTTTTCAAGAAAATAAAAGAGGAATTAAATGACCAAAAATTATACTTTGCTACTGCCAACGTGGATAAAATTGATACACTCGACAAGTATCGTGGTCGTTCTGAACCCTATTTTCTTTTGTATGGAGTAAGATGTTTTGAGTGCTTTTATTTAAGGGACAATTCCTTGTTGGTGTCGTTAAAGGTGCCAACTGCCCTGCCATTAGAGCCGCTATTTATGAGATGTTGAAGCAAGAACATGCTGTCTTGGCAGGTGAAATAGCGCGCATTGAGATTGAAGACCCGTACTTAAAGATTATAGAAGAAGAAAGGGCTGCTGAGGCCAAAAGAAAGCGAAACCAAAGAGGTTGGCTGAAAAGACCGTCTAATCCCCCATCTTAAACTTCAGAAGTTGATGAGGAATGCTGTCCCGTGATCCTTCACTCCGATCTTAGTGAGGACACTATGGAAGCCATCATAAAGACAGTGATTATTTTTTTACTTTCGATTTTGTAGTTTCAAGATGCTCAGTATGAAATTTTACAAGATGAGATCCACACATTGGACACGGATGTGGCAAGTGAACTTCTTGCAGATGACATCGATGACCCTGGCTATGCATCTCTTATCACAAAGTTGACCAAGGATCCCCTACGCATCCTCATTATTGCAAGGGGATCCGAAGGCGTTTTCGATGGGTTTTCTAAATTTGTTGGACCAAAAACTGGTGAAGAATCCCAAGAAGACGAGGCCTTTGAAAGGTTTTCATGCCACACTTGCTTGCCCTCTTCCATTTGACAACGTTATTTGATAACTCAAGTTAATTTTTTTCTCTCCAGCATTCGTGATAAATTTGGGGGCGGGAAACCAAACAGTTGTTTGACTGCACCGAAAACAGCGGCAACAGCAGAGAAGTGAGGGTTTAAATTCCTCTTATTTTCAAATTTGAAATCAAATGCAAGGGTGTTTATGACGACCTCAAGCTCTCAATCTTTATTTTATATTAAAAGGGTAATAAACATGCTCTTCCCAGAATTCACTCCGCGACGGGTAATTATATACGTCCCAGAGACTGAAGAGATAAGACCGAGTGTCCATCCCATGGAGGACAAAAAGGACTCTCTCGCCGATGCAGAGGCCAGTGAGGGTTCATCCGGTGTGCCTGAATATGAAGGTCCACCTCGAGTTATCGTGCTGGTTAAACCGCCAGCTTACGAAAGCTACCGCAATGCAGTCGTCACCGATTTAGAGGCAAACGGCTTTGAAGTTCTCTCCACCAGGGACTACACATTCAGTGACGAAGAAGCTCGTGATTATTATGCAGATTTGGCTTCTTTAAGTCTTTTTGAAAGTTTAATCACTACTATGACCTCTGGACCCTCATTTATCATAATGGCTTGTAAAAATGTGAGTTTTGAGACCGTTAACTTCAAAGTCAACTTTTCTTGACTGAACGTCCCCAACAAGTAGTACCACATTATAGGATGGGCCCAGGGCATTGAAGGATGTTTTGGGTCCCGAGTCTTACGCCCAAGCTTTAAAGGACAATCCAGATACCCTTCGTGGAAAGTACTCCTCTCTTCCAGAGGTTCCAAAAGTGGACGATCTTACGTGGATTGATGGCACAACTACTGAATCGCAGGCCCAAAGTACTGTTATGCGCTTTTTCCCAATCGAAGAAACATTTGCTCTGCTTAAACCCGACAGTCAACCCGCATGGGACGAAATTCTGGATGAAATCAAGCAAGCAGGATTTAAAATTGCCGCCAAAAGAGAGGTTCAACTTTTGCCTGAAGATGTCCGTACCATTTATGAAGTGGAGGCGGATAAACCTTACTTCGACGACCTAGTTCGACACATGATATCGTAATTTTGAGAAGTAATAATCGACTTTGTTTCAGCGGACCATCGTTAGCGTTAATCTTGAAGGCTCAAGACGCCGTAAGAAAGTGGACAAAGTTAATTGGACCCACAGACCCTGACGTTGCAGTGGATGGCTATCCACTAGAGTGAGTTTGATTGTGCCAGCCACATGAGGGTGGGAAGGATTCCCAAGATCTTACTAACCACTGGGCCTTTTTGTAACAGCGTCAAACCGGAGAAGGTTTGGTAAGCAGCACCGTTCCCTTTTCACTGAATATGACCTAGTCTTCGGGCCACGTATGGAAGAAACTTCCGTGACAACGCCGTACATGGCAGTTCTAGCCTTGAGACAGCAAAGAAGAGCATTCAACTGCTATTCCCCACCGTTTCGCTGCACGACAGCGATACCAGCTGTAAGCACACTAATGTTCTTATAAAGTGGCAAAAAAAATATTCAAGAAAGTTGATTTTCCGTAACGAAAAGATGTAAACTAACCTTTTGTAAATATGAAATAGGTTTCGGAGAGGATTATGAAGATGACGAGTATGCTGATGACGGTAATGACGTTTCACCTTGTCTATTTTTACCAGTGTTAATAACATCAATCCTGTTTGAATAATTTAAATTCGTCCAAGTTCGTTTGTTTACTCAAACAACAAAGAAGAATTGTAAGCTTAGGTTTACTTTCCCAAAAGCGAAATTGTACCCCCTGTAAACATCTTAAAAGCTAAAATTTACGATTTGGTGCTTGGATTGAAGGTAAACGGATAAATGATTGAATGTTTGGAGAAACATCGCGTTTAGGTCCGCGTTTTCTTTGATTTGCCGAAAACGGAGTGGAAATTTGGCATAAGCAGGTCGAATGCTTGTGTGATAGTTCCGGCAATTTGACCTACTTCGCATTCACGACCTCAGAAGGAGTAGATCAGTTGACTTGAGTCACTATCGCACCACCCCCATACCGATTCAGAGACTGCAATATCCTTAGAATGTAAACCACTAGGCTTGCAAGGTGCCCCTTCTGGTCATTGGAAAACAAATATACATGTAATAGGCTATAGTTGACTAGTTATTGAGCAAAGCTAAATACCAATTAGAGCCACTTTCGGGCAATCGTTTAGTTTGTTAAAACACCTTTGCAATCATCAGAATCTGCAAACCACCGGTGTTTGATCACAGAGTCATTCATGCATTCTGACACCCATTGTTTGGCGCCCTCTCCTTGCTGGATATTCGATGACACTCCACATTTTAGACTTATGTAATGAAGAGCAACGAGAAGACGAAAACGAGGAAGAGTATGAGAAGCGAATGTTCCGCTGCGGGGAGCGCCGAAGGTGTCGTGAGAAACGGCGAGCCAGACGAGCTCTAGAAGAGGCGGAAGAAGAAATAGAAGAAGGGGAAGAGGAAGGGAACGAAGAGGAGGAAGATGGACAAGATCCCATGAAGGATGAGGAGAAGATCGAGAAGGAACATGAAAAAGCAGGAGAGAAACTGAAGGGTAAAAAAAGAGGGAAGACCGAAGTTTTGCACGCTAAGAGTGGAAAGCCCAAAATAGCATCAGAAGTACCAGAAGAAAATGAATACAATGAGGGAGTGAAACAGGTGATTGAGGAAATTGTTGAAGAAACTCAACCCCTCACAAAAGTTGGAGAAGTAAAAGAGGGCACCGAGATAAGAGTAGGCATTGAGGATGATAGGACTACAATTACCTCACCACCCCCACAAGAAATTCCGGAGACAACAGAGGTGACTGAGGAAGTAAATGCTGAGGGGACGAACCCCAACAATCAAACTCGACCAAGACGAAAGGTGAAGAAACTCTCTCGAAGTAAGGCAAATCTCTACACAATGATGGATTTGGAAGATCCCAATTACTATTCTGTTTTTATCTTTTAGAACTAAAATAGGCACTACCCGCCTTCGGAGTCATATTCCCTGTGCTCTGTTTTGGTTTGCATTGCACTTTGACTGCTTCTTCCTTTACCCCCATTTCTGTTCGATGTAAATGGGTGCATCGATAAAAAACTATTCTCATTTCAATTTGAAATGCAACCGTTTTTTAGGCCCTTCTACATGACACTCATTTGGAGGATTAAGACTTCCCTCTCTGAGGGTTTTGAACGTCCACCAAGGACAAAACTCTCGGACAGAGGCAGTAGAAGCTAGGGTAATTGATGCCGTCTTGCAATGAACTTCTTGAAACGGTCACTCATAAAGATATTTTGATAGTTGTTTAAAGGCAACTGACCAAAGAAGCAGAAACAGTTAAGTGAACATCGGAGACTATCTCCACGTGACTGACAGTTTGCCATTCACATACGAGATTTAGAAACGACCTGTCGGAAATGACAATGTGAGGCAATGGGTTAGCCTTGAGCATGTCAAAACTTACACCCTACGCACGCTGATTAGCTGCTGTCACAGCTACTCGAAACACCAAAACCTAGCGGAAAGAGTACTATACTTCGTAAAATGCTTCTGGTAGTCAACTTTACGGAAATTGTCGTGTGGATAAGTATTAAGCGTAATTCAGCTTCGAAGTCCTAATTTAATCGAAAACGAAAGTGTGGCGCAGTAGCATAAGCCGAACTTTCCTTCCAAGGAGAAATGCCCTCTGAAGGTGCAAACTCGCCAACAGCCCCTTCTTGTTCATATACGATAACATGAACAGTCTGGAGGTCAGAGAAGTTGCCAAATGCAAAAGCCTTCTGAAACGAATGAAGTTTATATCTGCCGTAACTTACTCAACTTATCTGCCACATGTGATGAACTTATCGAAGTGGACTATTGAACCAATGTATAAAAGACTGAAAGGATCAAAATGTCACAACTCGCCCTGGATATCCAACGATATATTTTTCTGCAATGCCTTCAAACACTGCCTTATTGAGCTCATAAACTTCAGACCTTCATTAAGAAGACAGTTCCATCTGTACATCAAGCACGATCATTGGAGGATAAACGTTTTGCTAATCGGGCGGAGTGGAAAAGTAATAATATCGACTGAAGGAAGACACAAATATACTTGCACGTCAGCTTGATAATGAGTGACGAAGGTCTAGATCACTTGAAGTCAATGAGCAATCTGTAGGAGACGAGAGTAAATTAATTTTAATAACTTCCTCAGCTCCTCATTGCCTGATGTAGATTATTTTCCGATCAAGAGCAACGTCCAACGTCCAATTGTTATCAGTTCTAGAAACCTGGCTTGCCATTTTGGAGCCGAGTTCCGCATTTTTGCCAAATTTTAAGGAAAGAAGCTATTCAACTCAGACCTACCCCGACATTTGACTTAGAGATGGAATCAAAGTCGTCTTAACTGAGCACATGCTTTCCTGATGAATGAGAGACCTGCCTTTGAATTGATTTATAGGAAATGACAAATACTTTCAAAGGAGACTTTGGGTGATCTACATTTCCCAGTGCATAGTGATTTGTTCTTGAATTTTGTTTTTAAAAATTTATTTCCAACACCCTCCTAATTGTGTATTCTATTCGGCTTCCACATCTGCCGGTGGCATGTGATCGACATGGCAAGGAATGTGCAGTTATAATAGCGTACCAGTCTGCTTTTGCGGATGTGGGAAAGAATAAGAAGCCTCACTAAGTCAGCAGACCACTCACTTCCAAGTCCGTCTGCTTCGTCAGCACCATAACATCCGCTCCTTCCAACTGGTTGCTGGCGCGGAAGTACTTCGCAAAGGTGAGTTTGCGGCCACACTCCATGCAAGCGGAGTGCAAATCACTGCGGCAGTAATTAGACAGCGTCACCGCCTTCTCCAAAATCGCGTGAGTTGAGAACGTTGAAGACATCTGTGGAGAGAAAAGAAGGCAAATATGAAACCTAAAACATCTAGCTGTTTGCACCACACCGTCGCCATCAATAGCTGCAGTAGCCTACCGGATCAGAGAAAAAAGTGCAGATAAACGACTTGGGCTGAAAGATTTCAAGAACACGAGAGATGAATGCACAGTAGTTGCCCATCGCCACGTTTGTCTCGAAGCTGACGTAGGAAAACTCGGGCTCGGGAGTAACGTGAACGGTGAAATACTCATCCTATAAGGGAAAGAGGTGAGGCCAAGTACTGATGGTTAGTTAAAAGATGGAATCTGCAAAAGCGACGATACTTCAGCTTCCAGCTACGGAGGGTGGAGACGCAGAAAGTGAGGCTGTGAGAAGTAAGCTATGTTCAATACGTACCAAGATGAATCAAGCGACTTTTGGCACTGAGATCCTCAACGGACTTACCTGCTACATGGCAACTGTGCACTCCAGTTGCTCCGACTAACAAGGCATGTAACCTACTTGCGATACCATCATCGCACACTTTACGACGATGGCACTTCTACAAGGCGTCAGGACCACCAAACAGTTCGAGAAAAGTTGAATGGATATCAGGTTTGTCTATGCCATGGTAACTCCAAGGATGCTGAAAACTAATGCTATTCATCAATTCTGACTCATTACCAGCCAAAATAGCGATTTCGTTCGATATTAGTAAACGACCAACACTGAAGGATGTGTGAAGAGGATTACTCGTGCTTTGACTACATGGAGGGCTCAAAAAGACGAAAGTGAATGAACATGTAGAAAGTTGACAGAGGTCCTAGGATATCGAACATCTTTCAAAGAAGCTTTTGAGAATACAAGATTGCATCATAGCCTGAGAAGCATTATTCAAAAAAACAATACAAGCAGACAAGATAGGCACAAAAATGAACTTTGGAAAAGAGGACGAAGTTCTATTGCACAACATAAATGTTGAACTACCCACGCATCCACATGACTTGACGACTTCATCTCACATATAACAGCTGAAATAACTTGTCCACAAGGGAGGTAAAAGATTCTCACCTCATTCATGAGCCCATTGGCAGAGTAGCCACATGGCGTGAAGAGGTAGGAGGACACCTGCCCGTGAGAGAAGAGATTTCCGATGCCTGAGTGCTGGAGTTGGAGGCCAAAAGGGAAAAAAATATTAGAATGGGAGAGAGGAGGGATAGCTAAGACACAATGGGCCCTACTTTAGTGGCCTCCTCAGCAGAGTGTGAAGTGCGCGCGTAAAAGACCTCCATTTTGGCTGGATTCAGATCACGCATCATTAGCTAAAAGGCAGGAGCTAAAGCACCATCAGGAGTTAAATACAAAGGCTGTGTAGAGGCAAAACTAATACAGTTTGGGAGGACGAATAAGGGAAATAAAAGGTAATTAACCCCTTTTGCCTAGAATAAGAACAAGTTACAGAAACGGCACCAATTGCCTCTAAAACCAAGAGAACCAATTATTGGACCCACACCTCACTGATGACCTCAAAAAACTGTTTCACCAATTTCAACGATATACAATGAATAGCAAATGACGCAACCAGGTGCCAGAATAGCTAGTAACAAAGAGAAACAAAAATCTACCGTAATGATTTTGACAAAACTGGTTCACCACGATGTAAAGAGCAAACCAAAAGGAAATGAATAAAATACCGTTCCCAGTGCGTGACTCAGTGGAGAATGGGGGCATCACTTGCAACGGATGGGTAGAGAAGCTAAATCACTCAAGAACTTGTCTAATGGTTGAATTTTCGGACGTAAACCCACAGTTTACTAACATTTTGAATGATTACTTTGATGAACTCTTAAGCCGGCTGAACTGAGATGCACCGACCTAACTGCCAAGTGCAGCCTGGAGAGGGAACTTGAATTTGATCTTAACAAAGTAGAATGCGCCATGTAAGGTGAAAGGGGCAAAAAAAAGGGAATTGGTACGTTAAAAGGGGCATCAGGAACCCTAGATGATCTCAAATGTCTGCAAGAGGAGGAGGGTCAGCCGGACTTGAATGAAAGTTGGGCAAAACGAGACAAGCTCAAGACGAGAAAATCACTTGCTTGCACCAGAATGCATCATTCCCATTGGTATTTTTCTACAATGTAAAATCTGCAAAAAGGACTTAATAAAGAATGCAGAAGCTCGATGAAATGCACTAATGAGTCAAGGAAACCAGTTTTCACAGAGCAGATGATGGATAAGTAAAATACCCGACTAGTACAGAAAGTGGAGAGCGAAAGGTAAGAGATGAAAGGAAATCCATCGGAGACATGTGACAACTCCAAATTCACTTCTATCAAAGATTTTCGGGTAGTTATAGAATGTGTTTCAGAGCTACTTGTCAATCAACAAATCGACCAAAGACTATCCGGAAGACTTAATATTGATAGTTAAATCGAGGTAGAAACTAAAGCACAAGTGCAACTGTAAAACAGGCAAGGGAAGATTTGGAAGCATTAAAAATGAACCCCGAATTGTAGTTTCCCTAGCGAAAAAAATACTGTAAGGGTGGCGAAGGAGAGTTTGCTAGTGATAAGTTGGTTGAGTCAAGCGAGTTTTAAGTAATTCAGAAAAATTTGCTCAGACTGTGTCACCACAATGACCTCAACTTTCAGTGATAGAAAACCGGTAAATTGGAACACCATAGCAGTTACCAATCGCATGGACCTGCGTAAATTACACCACAACACCAACTGAGTTCTGAAAAGTGATTCACATTAAACAATGAATAGATCGAACATGCATGCATTCGCTTCCACGTTTGTGAAAATTCCTATTTCTTTCCATACATCATGCATTAGCTTCAACTAAGCCAAACATCCATTTGTGTTTCAGTTTAGATCCGAACAAAAGAATCATAGACATGGGATAAAAACTTTGGCGCATATTTTTGAAGACTAGCTAAATAAAAAACAGAATTGTCTGCCATGACCCACCTTCGGGAATGGGAAAGAAGTACAATGATTGGTCGGCACATTGTATCCAAACGAAACGATTATTCTCGTTTGAAAAAAGGAGCAATTCAGATTAAAATAGTGATAAAACAGATAAGTTTCCCCTGTACGTAAAATAGCAGTCCAGAAAGCTAAAAAGCATGATCGAAAAGTGAGTCGAAAAAACGGTGATCTCAACAGGAGGCGCTACAATGTTGTGAGTCAAGTATGCCTAACGCAACAACCTTAGTAGTTACACAAAGGCACCAACCTCAAGTGTTTGACCTGGAGGCTCATTCACTTGTAGTGAGGTTGACTGACCATAATAGAAATTCCTGTAACAAGAAGTGATCTCAGGAAGTCCCAAAGCGGCCAAAGACGGGTCCAGAGGATCAAAAGAACTTACCAACAATCGTCGTTCAAACGGCCAAATGTGTAACCAGCTCCCGCTGAAAGGACAACAGAAGGGAGAGAAACGAACGGTTAAAAGAAAGAAACGCACTTTTGCAGAACCTGTTAAGGACTGAAATCTAAAAAAACAAAACAAATATTGTCATCATCGTATCGTAGTGCTAAAGTTATGAAAGAAAATTTAAATATATTGATTCTACCTCATTTCTGAAGTCCCCATGCGGTTCGGCCTGCAGCTCGGGAAACAAGAAGGACCGTCGAGAGTAATACACCTGAAAAGAAGCATAAAGGTACACAAAACGCTGCCCTTATCACCATAATCTAAATTCGCAACGCAAACGTACAACGTATTTTGCGAAGCCTAGGTGCATGGCGCATTGGATGAGGGGTTTTAGGGACTGGAGAATCTTGGTTTGGCCGCAGGTTTTCAGAATAATGCGGTTTTGAGTAATAAAGAGGCTGCTTTCACTGGAAAAATTATTAGCTAAGGGTTGTCTTACCTAAGGACAAAGCTGAACTGTCGGTTGTTGTGACATTCTGCAACAATTTCGCAACAAGCCATTTTTAACAGTTGATCGATTTGGGCTCTACTTAAGAAGTGATTCCTAGATGGAAAAAGTCATACCTTTTCAGTTTGCGAAGATCCGGATGCGCACAACGAAGTGGAAACCGGTCTTCATCATAGAAGAACCAAACTTCAAGGAGTTTCTCGGTCCCTTCATACTTCCTCACGGCAAAATTCATGGAGACGGGCGACAGTTGTTGCATATTATGAGAGTACTAACAGCAAATTTATTTAAAATCTCCAGCACCATGAAAAACCCTACGTCAAAATCCCTTGATAAGCGTTATGAAATGGTCCTTGACCTAAATATTTTCAAACCGTATATGTCAACAAAAACCATCCCAACTCTAGGAGAGCTTGTACTGGTAATGAAAGTTCAGCTCAAAATCTTCAAATTATAGATAAAATGACTTATTATACGGGAACAAAAGCCTTTGTACAATGCGTCTTTCTCAAACCATACACGTACGGCAAAATAATCCCTGTAGCGGTGCTAACTAAACATGCACTTCATCCACGACACAAGAATGTACACAGTTCCAAACCGAGACGTGGCGGCGAGTGGAATCTTTCTGCAACAAGCAAAGCAACCGTAAGCGCGCGCAAACTCAAGCACGTGCTGGACAAATAAAACAAAATAAAACAATGCGCATATTATCTATGCGTGTCGTGCGAAATGCGCAAATTTCATATAATAATCTGCGTACACAAATAAACTAGGTTCCAGCATGAATTTATGGTACCAAATTATTTACCACATCGCGTTATCAGCATGTCCTATAAAATATCGTTCAAATTAGTACCATGAGACTCAGCATTAGTTTCCGTATTTTTATGCAATTTTGCTATCTAGAGGCCTTTGGATTCCTAAAAATGAGATGTGACGCCTTATCAGCGGCCAAGTTTTGTTTTCCGTGCAGGCTGCCCTGTAGCTTATCCACTAGTTTGGTCACTAACGTACATAGAGTTCATAGTTCCGTCCGCATATTCGGCTTGCTTACCATTTGAACCTTTAAAGATTGCGTGTAATACTTTCTTAGTTTGGCTAAGTGTAAATGTAGCGTCCCGGGACTTCTTAGCCGATATAAGCATTCAGCAAATGCAGCTGGATACATGTATTCCGAAGACGACAGGGTAAATGGGTCTGACCATGGCCCGAAGAGCCAGACAAACCCTAAATTGACCATTAAATGTCAGTTAGTCACATAAACAGAGCATTGCAGTATGAATGGCTGTCACTTGAGCAGTCATCCTTCTAGCTGCTTGGGCTAGCAAGTCAAAGCTTAAGCTCTCCCAGTTAACCCCGAATGCATGCATTCAATCCTATTTAACGGATACTTGTAGCGATTGCATAATCTAATGTTGTTATTTCTTTGCAGCAAAATTATTCCTTGTATTTTATGAGACTTTTCCATACTCTCACAGTTTGTGTCACCCTTATGTAGTGCGAAAGGAGGGCACATTACCTCGAGCTAGGCAAACTACCCCTTCTCTAGTGCAGAAGCGGCGAGAACGACTTCTGTATTTGTCATCGATCCCATTACCATATTAAACTGGCAAGCTTGTAGCAATTAAAGCGCTATCGCCATTAGCCATCTTAAAAAGTTTACTTTTAGTGTTTCATGTGCCATATCCGCGCATAGGTGTCGACAGATACATTACGCTGAACTCCCTTTTTCGAGGGGCTGTATCCATTCTGTCATGTATTCTGATCTAAACCGGTGTTTCTGTGTCTTGAAGGTTAACAGACTTTCTCTTGCCCAAACCTTATACAGGTCCAATGTGATTTCAAATCTAGATGAAACAGCTGAGAGGACAAATTCATTATCTTAGAACCATGTTCACCGATAATTGGCGTAGATAGCTTGTTGGTGTTTCTTTACAGCCCCGAATGCTTTGTTATAACTGACGTGGAAGGTGTACCGATGGATGCGCAGAGGATGTGACTCAAAAAGAGAGAGGAGCAATGTACTGCCCTGTTTATTCGATCGCCTGCATGACTATGGTCACTATGATATTCAGCTTGCTATCGGTTGTATGGATTGACTGATAAAGTTTTGGATTTGACTTGGTCTGAAGACCATTTCACGCATTTAAGAGCGGGATCTACACCGAAGTGGCGACCACTCATAAAGGTAATCGAATAAGCAAAGCATGACAACAAGGTTGTGCGGGACCCTAACGCCATGGCTCAAATTTTCCCCATCAGTGTTAAAGAACACTTAAATTTGAGGTTTTAAGGATTTTCCATGTTCGTAATTAAAAGCGTGAGGCTTGACCGACTATTTTTAGTCAGACAAAAGGTTGAAGTGAGACTTTGGTAGGGCTTGAAAATCACCCCACTCGTCAAGAGCAGGAAGGCTGCCAACGAGACCACCATTCGTATAGGCAATCAGTGAACAAAGCATCTGAAGATTTCAGAAGTTACGTTTTACCTGAAGCAGTTATAATGTCCGAAGACAATCTCAGCCATCCGAGGCATTATGGCCACCGAAGCCATCGTATCAAAAACCGGCAGTCAGACAATCTAAGCACTACAAATCCCCTCGGTTGTTGTAGGCGACGTACCCTTTGCGTCTCAACACCAACTGGGAGCGCTATGGGTGTTGAAGGGCAACGTCATTCCCATTTAGCTCCTCTTCCGGCCTTTGAAAATGCAAGTCATTCAAACTAACAAAAGTTATCTTGAATGGGTAAAATGAGAAAAAAAAATTTTCCAAGTGCTTTACAGACAAGAGAATGCACAATAAAAAAAACAAAGAACAGACCTTAAACGAGGCTAATAACATAGCTCATAAGTCAAGCCACACTCAGACAGAGTAACATCGTTTGATCTCAATTGCATCCAAGAGACAAAAGTGTACATTAAAAAATACTCAATCATCGCTGACTAGCTTTTTGTCTGAAGGGATTACTGGCGTGTTGTCAGCACATCTGTAGCCATTTAGTACAATCATGAGAAGATGAATTGACAGTTCCGGATTATAAGCAAACTCTCAACGGGCCATAAAACAGCTAAAATTGTAAGTTTGTGACATTTCTGGCATAATCGATGTTCATTTGTCAATTCGACACATTCATTGCATTTACACAGCGCCTTTGTTAAGAAAGTTCGAAAATAATGCGTTACTTTTTTTAAACAGTAGCATATTTAATTATTACTTCGGAGACTAGTTTAAGAGCCTGAAATGGCAAAAAAGACTTGCTCTCAAAGACTAATAATAGGATGTGAAGTCGAGCTGTTTCACAGTATTTTATCTAACTGTAAACTTGTTGGTTGGGTGAGCCATTCGGCCACTCCATGACTGTCTTGAGGACAACGCTATTTCGACTGTTCAGGTCATCAATCCATCGGAGTAAAGTTGATTATAAAATTACTAAAAACGCAATTCGGCCTTGTAAAATGCGAGTTGAGTGTACACATTGGAACCAGCATTCAATGTCGAATTTTGTGCCTTTTTCTCTTGCAGTTGCCATTTTTGATCGCTAAAATAACGCAGCTGACGAGGAAAGAGGTCAAGGCTGGTGGCAATACACCAAGTAAACGAATGAGTAAGCAGTTGCCACAGTAGCCTAGCCTCCAGTTCTCTCTCTTTCACGCTCTCGCTCTCTTTCGCTGGCATAGTAATTAGTCGCAAAACAGGGTGCAGAGCTGAATGAAAAGGCGACAGGTTGGAGCAGGACTCGTGGCACCTGTCTTTGCATGTTTGTGTGCGTTTCACCCACACCTGCTTGATCGAAGTGTTCTGCTGTTGAGAAACTGCCCCACATCAAAAAAATCAGAGGAAAACGCATTCAAAGCAATGAAGGTTGTAAAGTGCTAAGGGAGGGTAATACCTCCTACTAGACCTAGGAGGTACTGGAACATTGTTAGTAAAATAAAAGCCCTTTGTCCCCAAAGCGACAGTGTAATGAGCCCCTCGCGGATAAGTTATGCACGTCTTTAAAGATTTAAGGTGGATGCTAAGGCATGGGGCCATAGGATCCAGTGACAGCCCCTTTTGGTTGGCAGGATAGAAACCAATCGAAAAGTGCCGTCTCGAATGCTACTTTTTTTTACCTTGTACCACAAAATTCGGAGCATACTGCACACACGTCATTTCTGGAGTTGCTTAGCACTTTTTTTTAAAAACTATTTGTTAAGCTGTCGCAGACTCTTTAGTCTCCCATAGATTACATACGTTGATGTGAGGTGTGGAAACAGAGGCAGCAAGAAGACGATGTGGTTAAGGTCATGGAATGTGGATTTTTGAGGTAAAAGAGTCCCACAAATCTCCGCATTATAGAGCAAAGCAACAGTTGATGTACTTTTCGGTGGCCATAAGGAAAGTAGGCACAATAGCTGCAACCTTGGAGTGATTTGGGGGACATCGGTCACCTGAATCCTCAATTCAATAGCCCTCATAAAGCACGTTTCGGGTTCTTATGGCATTAATCTTTACGAAAAATTGAGCTAGAATAAAATCAAATAATTGACTCTGTTTTGAAAACGAGCAAGCAAAGTACTCCAATAGAATCGGTGACGTTGAAATTTAGGTTTGCATAAGCTTGAGGAAGGAAATGTCTTTCCAGGACAGTGACGGAGCGTGAGAGTTGGTGACTTTGATTCCACCTTTTTGCAATGTTTGTTTAAGTCGGGCTACACGAGCTATTAGCTAGAATCTGAGACCATGGGGCTGCAGGTGAGCGTGTGGGAGTGGAAGTAAAAGACTTAAGTTTACTTCGCAATTGATCAACAAGTTATAAGCCCTAAGCCGTCGTATTTCAAGCAAATGTAACCTCTCGAGATTGCCTTCCGACCTCAAAACTGTCAGAGAGCTACTAATTCAAGCCATTTACGTAAATGACTGCGAGGATTAGACAAAGCGAGAAGTGATGGCTTTCGCAGTGTTGGTGATTACAAGGGAAGAGGAATCTACCGTAAACCATTGAAGCTTTTGCTTTCTATGACTTGGTTGATAGTGAAGGAAAGTGAATTACAGGCCACCAAACTAAGATCTACTCCTCAACTGCAGCTTGGAGGAAAGGCGGAGTCAGGACTGGTCATTCACTCGTATAAGAGGAAACGCCGTGCCACCACAAAATGTAACGATAAGAACGCCTCGGCCGATGTGGGACCTCATTCTGGACGTGCTTTCTCACAATGTCATAAGACTCGATAAAGAGATGATGTGATGGGAGGAAGAGGAGAACGGAACATATTACAGATGTGATGGGTCCCCTTTTTACAAACACACTTAGGAAGTGCGCTCTCTCTTTGAAACTCAAATTATCGCATTCATTACTAAAATAGCTTCGTGCCTAACCCATTTTGTGCTCACATGACCCCAAACGTCAACTGAGTCCACGTGTCTATGTGCGCGTGTGTGTGCTTGAGTGTAAGCGTGGCAAGCCTAAAATTTTCACCAATCCAAGACCGCCAACGTGTCAAGTTACTCCTACAAAAGTGTGAGCACCCTTTACGCGTGCACACCCGCCCTCGCCAACCAGGAGGCAGAACGACACCACTCCTATCGATCAGTGTACACGTTGCAGCATCGATGATTGCTTGAGAGTGCCTCTCAGGAGGTCTACGCACACACACATACACACACACGCCTCCACGCACCACGAAAGGCGACGCACGCACACAACAGAGCCTATAAAAGGCACAGCAATGAGCGGATTCTCTGGTCTTCAGCGGTACCAACCGCCGAATACCCGGGGGTGATGCTATTCAGATGTCTCCCTCTCTCCGTTCAATGCATCTCTCTATTCATTCATCGTCTTGGGCCAAGTAAACCCCAACATATCATCATGCGTCCCTACTAATGCATCAACGGCTGTGAAAATGTAAAAAGTATTCCTGTGTCGACGTGAAGCGATATAAAGCACCGCTTACCTTTAAATCTGCGTGCGCATGTGTGTATCTCGTCTTTCACTGTTACTTTTCTCAACTAGCACTCACCATTATCGTTGGTTTGTTCACCTTTATTGCCCTTACTGTGTTATAATTGCTTTATCTCGCTCAAAGTGTCACATTACCCAAGCCTTTCAATTTATCAACCATAAAGTTGTCGCTGTTAAGTTTGTTTTTCTGGTACCGCAGTCACACCTTCATAATATGCAATACAATTTGGTTCTCTCAGTTACATTTAACGCGACTTCTCATTGGCTTCCAAAGGGGACGGAAGGAGGGGAGACGCATTAAGAGGGAGGCCACGACGATCGTATTTCGGCTAACATGAATTGCTTTACCAATCAGAACGATAGTACTGTGATTAAGTGGTCAATGGAATGCCTCTCTGAGGCACTTGGCCTTAGCATTGAGAAATTAGGTCTTAGAAGATTTTTTTTATTTTCCGAACCGCATCTGAGTTTGCGACCGTCCTTATGGGTGCTAGCGTCTTAATGAGCAATAAAATGAGACTGCATCGTACTCTTTCAAAGGGGAGGTGGTACAGAATAGGTCCTTAAATAGTGGAAAACTTGAATTCTGCTTTAGATGAGGTCTGAATACTTTGCCCTACTAAAGAGGTGGAGATGGTGGTGAGGAAGTAATTTTTAACTCTTAAAATGTATGAATTGAAACTTGCGCCTAATTTAATGCAAATGCTGATCCACACGATAAGCACCAAGGCGGCGTACATATACATAAATCCTTCTCAACTGTGAGGCCACGTCACTGGTGTGACAGGAGACCACTTGTGGGCCTGTATGAACAAAAAGCGGACTTTAAACTGTGCAGTACTCCATGCAGCTGCGATGCCGTCTACCATAGCAGCCAAGACGTAACGTCATTTTTTACGAATTTTGTTGTTGGCAGACACATTCAAGTGGTAAGTTCAGGAATAAGCAAGAATAATCCAAAGAAGGGAGCTGATTTCGCTATTGCAAGCCAACTTAATGAAAGTTGTACATATTTTCAAAGTCGAGTGCCTAAATTAGATTCCTTGGTCGGCGCAGATTACGGAATTGTCAACGGGGCAGAGGGAAGCACAGCAAGCTAAAAATCGAACCACGCTGCCCACTTGCAACAACTAACACGGATACCAGCACGTCATGCTCTTGTAAGTGTCATCAAATAAGACAAGGTACAGCATCCCGAGAGGTAACAATCGGTAATAGAAGGCATATTTTTTTGGCTAAAAGGCTTATGTTGAGAGAGGAAGTGTGGACATAGGACTATGGCATGGCCCCAAAGTCAGTCCACCCGTCAAAAGCACAGTAGCAACCAAAGGGACCAATTTGGGCAGGGCAAGGAGTCATATGGCAATAGATTCATGAAGTTACCCCTTGACGCAAACCAGAAAACGACAGGTCCTGTAGCTGAGAATCATTAAGGATCTTGAACTTCCTGATCCATATTCAAGAACTTGAGATCAAGTGTACCACCCAAGCACAACCTTCGGTGACTGTTGATAAGTCTTACAATAGATTAGAAACCTAAAGCGTTGTAAACAAAACTTAAGAGATTTTAGGTTTCTGTGCGCGAAAGAAGCGTAAACCATTGTGTTATTTTATGCACTTGTTCTTTCATCAGTTTTCCAACGGTTTTATACCGTTACTGAGGATCTCTCGAGCAAATACAACAGCATTCGCTGCTCGGATAAGCCGGTTCAGCAGTACAGATGATGAGCATTAGGCACAACCGCAAATTTCAGGAAAATAACTGCAATGCCCCGTTTATGTGATCACCCAATGTCTTGCTGTCAATCTTTGTAGGAACTGCCCGCCTACCCTTAAACCGCGGACTTCAAGTGAGGGTTAGTTGCAGTAGATTAATACTGGAAGAACGGGGATAGGCGCACGGATGAGCCGAACAGCAGCTATCACCCCGAGAGGAATTCTTCACGGTCCTCAAGCGCCAGATTCGCGTTCAAATTCGCTTCCCGCCTCTCCCCCATAAAAGTCAAATTGAACACTAGTGTATTTTACAATCTAGTCCTTGTACTAATGGGCTGACCCTCGGACCAAGCTCAGGCCTAAGCCCTTTGTTCTCCCTGTAATTCACGTATCCAGCTCCAGTTTACATCCTCTTCCACGCGGTGGGAAGTCTCGAGACTCCACAATCACATGGCACTTAAAGTGTATAACGGAAGCCCAGCTTTGATTAAGGAGGTAGAATTTTTTACATTTCCAATCAAACCCCTCTTCCCATATGTAGACATCTAAAGACTCCAAATATAGCGTAGCAGAGTCCGAGGATCACTAGTTAAAAAAAACCATAGTAAACACAGTACGCCGTATTTTAACCTCAGTTTTACCGATTTTACGCTATTAGCGAACAACGTTCAATTGAGCTTGGAATGTTTTAGATGATTGTGATTGTATGAATCGTGGGCAGCGCGTACTAAAGTACCGCAGTTTTTTTGTTGTAGAAGCGGCTCTCCAACAAGACTAATGCAGTTTCAGATAGCCCGAAGAGTCCGCATGCCGTTCGAAATACGTCTCAATGTGAACCTTAAGAAAGTCTCGTGGATGCATAAGTCGCTTGCCTCTTTTATAGCCACCTTTCTTTGCAATGAGAATGAAATTTGCGAATCTATTGGTATGCCGATAGATTGCGTGGATTTGCCGGCATTCTTGAGTCGTCGGGTACACAAAGAGTGTGCATCAGCTAAAGTTGTTCGGATTTGCGTACGCCTAGGACCTGATTGGTACCCAAATAATAACCGACACATTGCGGCATTTGTTGACTTTCATTTGTTTGCTTCATTTGCTGGGTGTTCGAGATTTAATAAACTTTGACGTGAAAGTATATGTAAAGCCACAATGCCCCCCTCTAACCTCAAGCAGATCGCCCTGCTCAGCTCCTTTACAAACGCACCTCTTCTCGCCCCGATGGCCGCTTTATGCAAGTGACAAGTTCTAAACCGACCTTTCCAACTTCTGGTTGCCGACCACCTGGGAACGAAGCCCGACTACTCTCTATGGTAGGAGTGGAGCGACCGTGGTTGTAAGGTCTGTAGCTAAAGTACAGAACGGTGAGTAATTCGTGAGGGAACTGATTGCATGCCCGACTCGTGAATCGTATGGGTGAAAATAATATTATAATAATATTATAATATAATATAATAATATTATAATATTAACCAGCATGTACACATTCCGCTGTTTTTTTCTTCTCTGGGACGGTTCATAATCTCTAATCATGCAAAAGTTCCAAAAGATAATCGCATTACAAACATGAACAAAAGCATCACACAGTGAGTAGAATGGGTAAACTTCCAGTTGCACTTGTAATTGCGTAGGGTAAAATGATGCTCCTTCCACACCAGGTTTCCTCATCAGCCTTCACGCGTGTGTGTCTGCTTCGAGCTCTGCTCCATCCACAACGAGGCATAACGACCATTTGGAATGGCCAGCAGCTCTTCATGACTACCACGCTCCAAGACCTCGCCCTGATGCATAACCAGAATCTCGTCTGCGTGTCGTATTGTCGATAGTCGGTGCGCTATTATGATTGTAGTCCGGTTCTCGCAAACCTTGTCCAGGCTCTCCTGAATTAGCCTCTCTGTTTTCGTGTCCAACGCTGACGTAGCCTAAATTACAAACACAAGTCATACCTACGCAAAAGCAACAAATGCATGAACTTTCAGCAAAATATCAATGCACTTCATCAAGGAGGACGATTTGAGGACCCTTGAGCAGAGTTCTGGCGATTGCAACACGCTGCTTCTCTCCACCTGACAACTTGAGTCCACGCTCCCCAACAACTGTGGAGTAGGCCTGTGGGAACTCCAGAATCCGTTCGTGCATCTCTGCGGCTCGTGCAGCGGCTTGCACCTCCTCAGGTAGTGCAGTATGACGACCATAGAGAATGTTATAAGAAATTGTGTCATTGAAGAGAACTGTATCCTACGCGCAGAAAGTGAAACATGGTGAGTTTGTAACATTATTGCTTCATAACCGATTCCTCACCTGAGGCACAACACCGATGGCTTGACGAAGTGACTTCTGAGTCACGTGGAGGATGTTCTGTCCATCAATCAAAATCTCTCCACTGGTGGGCTCGTAGAAACGAAAGAGAAGACGCATGATTGTCGACTTTCCACTACCGGTTTGACCCACCTGTTTGGAAATGGAGTGAAAAAGGATCGTCGTTCCAACCATTATTAATTCAGTAAAAATGACACATCTGAAAAACTGCGACCTCTTACCAACGCAAGTTTCTTGCCCGGCATTACGGTGAAGGAAACGTCTTTCAAGACCGACCTCCTAAATTGCAAAAAAGTAGGTGACATCAGATGCTTTACGTGACAGATTCTATGCCTCTTCATGACCTGCAAGGCAGTTCAGCAGAGTCAGAAAAAGTCAGCTAAGCAAAGGCGATATGAGCTACTAAATTCCAGTTCTTTCTCACAGCTGTAAAAAAAGTCCAAAAGTAAAATAGTTGGCTAACAGATAAACTCACCCGGGGACATAGGCAAAATTGACACCCTTAAATTCAATTTTGCCTTCAGTGACAGTTAAACGTGTTGCGTCAGGAGCATCGTGTATACGTGTGTCATCCTCCAGTAACTCGAACATATTTTCCATGTCCACAAAGCTGGTCTGAAGCAGACTGGATGAAGGATAAGACACAAAAAAATCAAACACCAACCGAACCAAAGCCTGCCAGATTGGTTCCCTTTAAACAAGTCTCTTTTGATGAGAGGGAAAGGAGATTAAATGTTAAATAATTATAACCTTCAGAGATTACTTGATCAATCACGGATCGAATTTCTAGATTGCGTCAAATTTCTCCTATCTACAAAACTCAACCAATCGCCAATCACACAACGGAGATCCAATACTAACCGAGTTGCTGGAACACCAGCTGGTTAGAAAAGACTCAGTCGTTCTCACTGCTCTGATGATTTGGCATCAAAATCGGCCAAGAATCTATCAAATTTGATACTTACATGGAAATCAGTAGCACTTTCATTCTAATAGCAACACCACGCGTTACCAACGTTTTCGTTAGTTTAGTTGGCCCTTTCCATAGATCAAGGCATGGCGTATTGATCAACTTCCAACTAATCTTGTGGCACTAAGTATAGTGAGAGTTTGCCACAGTTCTTCAGAAAACTCAAGTTCCATGCATTTGTGGCACCAGATTGAGATAAAATTGGGATATGATAAAGATAATGATTGGGGTCTCTCAAGTCTCCGTTCACCTTTTACTCACCGATAATAGGTGCCAAAGAAGTTGAGCGGCATGTAGAGTTGGAGGATGTATGTGCAGAAGAGAACGAAATCACCCACCGTCAGGGTACCGATAACAACATCGTGAGCGCAAAGCAGAGTTCCAACCAAAAGGCCCGCCGTAATTATCGCTGATTGGGTTACATTGAGGACGGAAAGAGAGATCTGATTAGTCCAATTTGCTCTCTGGTATTCAGCAATCGCCTTATCATAACGCTCAACTTCAAAGGTCTCTGCATTGTAGTATTTCACCTTGAAGAAGACGACGAAGAAATTGCACTAAAGTCGCATTGAAACTTTTAGGAAGGGTGAGGGTACAGAGGCGCTGCTGAACACAGATGATGGGTGGAAGCTATGTCATATTGTCCACTGCCTCAGACGCTATTAGGCAAGAAGTGGAGTGAAACACGCAACCACAGCGCGTCCATTGCCGATCAAATCACTACATTAAATGATACTGAAGTCAGCAACAAAATATTGCACAAAAAAGTAATGCTAGTCTTGAGAGGCCCGTAGAACTGAAAGGTTAGTGAAACGTCAAGACCAAACGGCTATAAGAATAAAGTGAGAATGCCTGCAAGTACAATTGTTTCAAAATCTGGGATGAAACGCATTTAAATAAGCACTTTTAAGGAACTAGCTCTACCACTTTAAATTTACTTTTACTAGTCTACAAAAGTTAAACGCCCAGAGGTAATAAGCATGCATTTCCATCACAGCTGAGTTCCAAAAATGTGCTTACAAATTCCCTTGCATCCCATTGGCCAACGTCAGCTTAAACCGCAAACTCATTGATTAGACGTAAACCAATAGGCATCACCAAACAACTTACATCGCATTGAAACTCAAGATCACTAAAAGAGGCACAGTTACACTATGGCATAACGAAGGAAATGCATTTCGCTTAAGGAGACACTCACGGTTTCGAAATTCATTAGGGAATCCACTGCAACAGCGCTCTTGAAATTGTCCATATCGTTCATTACACGACGAAGTTTGTTGCGCCACTCAGTGATCAAAATTGTGACAACTGAAAAATGAGGGAGGAAGGTCTGAGATGCTTACAGGTGGTATTGTAAGAGCACCTTCACGTCTTCACGACTCCACGCCTCCATGACCTCCGGTGCCAGAACTCAAGCCTTCTGTAAGTTCATAAAGCTTACCTCCACAATATAACTTCTAAGGAAGACTTGTGTTAATGTGATAGAATGTTTGGTAGGGCGAAGACGTATATTGTAGGTAAATAAGTCGGGAGAAACATTCATCAAAAGAACCAAGAAAATTGGAGTTAAGGTTCCTCATATCCCTCTACCGAACCAGGAGCAACAAGCTAAAGTTTAAAATACAATTTGCCTCAGAATGGGAGATGGATGGGAGGAAATCTGCGAACCCATATAATCACATGTCTGAATCATCGCGACGCGCTACCTTCACGGCGCGAGATTCTGGCAGTTTAATAATGGCTGAACAATTGTGTGAAGCAATCAGATCCCCCGAGTCATCAGCTGAATATTGTGGGTGAAATTCGCCACATCCTCATTCGTTTAACCCTAACTAATTGCACAGGGTTGCTGAGTCAGTCAGTTTTCATAGCCATGCTTAGTTTGAAAACAACAATGACTCATCGTTGACCTAAGCACGGTCAATCAATCAGGGGGATACTGGCTGAGAATGCTAAAGGCTAAGCCGTGAAAGTGGAAGCGCTTAGAGCTCTCAGGATCACCATGAGCGCAACAGTGGATCGGCAGTTTGTGCTTATATAAAGAGATCCTAACTCCAATGCATCGGTGGGATGACTTTTGAGGCAACCACAGTAATCAGTCCCTCGAACTCCTTAAGCAGAGACATTTCTGACAATTAGTCGACCTTCAATCAGTTAGCGTGTGAGCAAGTGTGACATTGCGTGAATACATGACCTCCAAAATGCTCAAATAGGAAAGCTTTTCATGGAACGCTCGATTCATGGAGGTAAGCAGTTTGCACCACTCCCACATCAAATCAGCTTCATAACTGATGAGAAACAACTAGATGTATTAAATCGTGTGCATGCAAAAGCAGATTGGTTGAAACAACAGATCGCTACGCAAAAGTCGAATTTTTGCAGTTCACAATAGAGACGCTGTTAATAGTGAAAATGCGGTGATGTCAAAACTAGAGTTGGCATAAAGCAGCCGAGATGATGTGAATAAGACTTTCCCTCCCACCACGGGTTGACAGCCGCAGACTACTAAATTGTGACTGCATATCTAGAAAAATCCAAATTTTATTCGGTAAAAGCTTTCCTCGACAGTTCAAATATGTTCACAGCCTAATATAGACTATGATCCCTTCGTGCTAAGGGGCTTCGGAGTAAAATGCAAGTATGCCATTGTCAGATGCATTGGTGCTTTGATCGGAGCCGCAAATAGTTTTGTACATTAGACACCATATTTGTATTCGAAATCCCACTTCAACACTAACTTCCTTTTGCAAAGGAAGAACTGGCAATGCCTTTCCTCTTATCCCAGAAGATCAGCCATCGTATCATAGCCACATTAACCACGTCACTGCTCTGATAAGTAGTATCGACAACACTCAGGCCGCCTAAGCAATCTCGTCTAAATTTGGGAAGAAGATAGGGGAAAGGGATGAGTGAAGTAGGTAGTGCAAGTTGTTTGGGCCTTAACTACTTAAATTAACTGAATAGTAGCATTGTGGGAGGACCTCTTAACAAAGGGGTGTCAATCCACACCAGAATGGCAAATTCTGCTACCCCATTCCTTCCTCACCACCATCGCCCATAATGTTTCGAAAAAAAAGAGAAAGCCTCAAATCGCACCCGCTTTGGCATTTGCCACCTAATGACAAGACTAATCCACGACATTAAAGAAAATCTTATTGGTCAACCTAATTACAAGGCCCTTATTGAACTTCTTATCTGGTTATCTTAGCACTTTAAGTTAGGAAAAGAAACAGCAAAAATAGCTTTTGGCAATGCTTGATGAGATGGTATTAACTAAGTTTTCACTCACCGATGTAGCTCGACATGGTGACGAAGACGATGAGACCGTACCAGACACTGAAGGCGGTGATGAAGTAGGAAATACCAACGACAATATCAACGACAGTAGGCATAATACTGAAGAAAAGATAATTCAACACACTGGAAACACTTGACGTTCCACGATCTACGATACGCAGCATTGCGCCCGTCTTCCGTGACAGGTGCCAACTCAATGACTGTCTAAAATGAGGCAAAGGAATGGGAGAAAGCCGAGTTCAGCTTGAAAATACAACTTGAGAAGATCAAGCCCATTATGAAAGTCCCAAAGAAAGACTCGATAAAATCTGGTGATCCATCTGATAACCCTCTTTAATTATTTGTCCCCATCTTTATAGCCAAAAAGAACAAAACTACATAAATGTTCATTAAATGAAGTCTTGCCTGCAAGGCCTAATTTGCAGACAGTGTGATCGACACACTCTCTAGGCAGGATCAGGTAGTAAACAAGAGCAATGGTGACTTTATTTATCAAAATTGACGAGATATTAAATCCTTTCCTTATGTTACCCCAGAACTGTCACAATGGCCGAGACAGTATCGTAAACGCGAAAAGGTTAGGGGGTAGAGAAATGGCCATGTTATACGACTGGCGCCAGCTATTTCCCCACCGTTCGAGCCTCAGTGACAGTAGCACGAAGACTGGGTCATGCGCAAAAACTGGCCACACAACGACGACTGTCGTAACATAAGTGGCAATTAGTGGTACCACAAACTACTGATGTGGACGCGTATGTTTACATCACCGACCTGTGTCACAGAAATGGATAAGACCTTTTCAAGAGGCCGAGGAGAAAATTCAAAGATGGGGAATTTAACGTAGACTGAATGGAAGCCTACGTGCCAAAAAAATGCCCGCAACTGACGTACACATCTGTCGGCGCTATCAAGTTTAGCGCCAAGACAATCACACAAGGCAAACTATCACTATTAGTCGCAATGTGACAGCAAAAAATTACCTCATTGCTACTTTGGTGTTTTTCCACATCGTTTGCTCTATGGATAGGGTTGTAGTAAGCAAGACTTTGGTAGCAGTGTAGGCCACCGCAGACCTGAACAACGACTTTAAACTCACAAAACAAGTTAAGCAAATAAAATAGGTAATAAGTCGAGGCACTTTTCACGCTTATCTTCACAGAATTTGTTGAGATCATAATTATTTGCAAAGAGATTGCTTACTCATGTAGATGCTTGAATAGATAGACTCCCAACATGCGAGCAGAATTCTGATCCACAGATATCCAGAGGATTGCCTGTATAGCCCCTAGGAGCCCCGAACTAGGAGATCCGACCCCCTGAACAGCGCGAATCCCAATGTAGTAGAGAACCAGATCCCACCTAAACACGAGTCCATTTGGTCCGGCAATTGTCATATATATGTAGCTGAAGTCACCGGACCTCATCTGCTGCACAACAGTATCCATGCTGTGATTTGTCGTCACATTTGGCGTTAAACTGTTTACTAGATACATAAAAATGATTGTCAACAATAACTTACCAATGTTTTTGTAAAATATGGGGACGTATAGATTGACAACTCGAGCAATGACTAGGAGGATAAGACAGAGGATGACATTTAGCTGCAAGTGGTATTTCGACCTGGGCCAAATAAAGGGAAGCAGCATCAATGCACGACGTTTAAATATAGCCCAACGGCCAGTAGGAGGGACGCTTTGTGTTGCATTATTCTCGTCTAGCAATTGGTGGTAAAGCATGGCATAATTAGGGGTTCCAGGAGCCATAATGCCGAGTACGAAAATGAGAAGAGTGCAGCTATATTCAGAAATCCAAACCGCCAGTTCTATTCTGTCTGAGTCACTAAAGAAGGCAAGTTAATGACTGTGGATAAAAAGTCAAAATACTCTTCAAGTTTCCACCACCACGAAATGCCGCCAATAGATGTGAGGGGAAGATTAACGAGGACAAAGCTAACGGTCCAAAATAAAAGTAGCGGAAATCCATGCCGCATTCCATAAAGTCGCGGACAAATGCGCCGACGCTCAATTGCAAGCAGTGATACATTAATGATCCACGAAAAGGGCATACCAATGGCATATAGAATTGCAAACCCGGATAAAGCCTTTGAATTTATGTAAATAAAGGCATGTGACAACGTTAGAAGTATGAGTAAAACTGAAAAAACAACTTGAAATCTGTGTCCCACTGACTTTGTAATATTTTCACGTCGCCGTGAGTTGCGATAGAGACAAGTTGTATAAGTTATTAGAGAAATACAAGAGAGAGCAATTGACAAAGATGAAGAAAGAGTCCAAACGAAGCATCGACTTAATCCTCCATCGTGCCATGGGAGAGAAAGGGTCTCATTTAGAGGGCAGAACAACATAGCCACAAAACTAAAAGAGCATACACCGCGACCGCCTTATTCTATCCCTGAGGGACCAGATTACACAGTATAAACAAGTTTGGGAGCCTTTTCTACTGAACAACGATTTGGTTTAGCACAGATTTCGGCCAATAAATCTCATTTTAATCTTTAATGTTTGATTAATTAACAATTAACGATCAATGTTTCTTTGGTTTTTTTGCTTTGCCAGGGGCCAAATGGACTAGGTTGTGCTGTCGCAAAAGAACGCAAGATAGAACCCATCAATTTTTGGATAAGTGCATGCTGAGTTTTAATAAATTGACAATTCTTTCTAATTTATGTACTACTGCTTTATAAGTGCATGTCAGTCATAGAGATAGTAGCATAAACATATAATTTATTAACCCTCCTCTTGAGCCATAAAGTTATCTATATCCTTATTGCTCTCCTCAGTTCAGCCGGTTCTGATGCCTTCGGTGTAGCGTCCCGAGGCTTCCAATGGGGTAGTAGAAGGCATAAGTGGGGTTGAATACATGTA